>CASGGT010000131.1:0-23189 GCA_949318255.1 Pollenia labialis | reverse complement strand
ATATGATAGAAAATTTAAAAGTAAGAATAAATTGTCAAACTCATTTCTTTTGAGTTTTGGGTATTTAATCTTTCACGGTGATGTGACTTGACTCGAATTAAAGAATCTATTTATCCAAAACTAAATAAGAAAATTACATATGATAGAAAATTTAAAAGTAAGAATAAATTGTCAAACTCATTTCTTTTGAGTTTTGGGTATTTAATCTTTCACGGTGATGTGACTTGACTCGAATTAAAGAATCTATTTATCCAAAACTAAATAAGAAAATTACATATGATAGAAAATTTAAAAGTAAGGATAAATAGATTCTTTAATTCGAGTCAAGTCACATCACCGTGAAAGATTAAATACCCAAAACTCAAAAGAAATGAGTTTGACAATTTATTCTTACTTTTAAATTTTCTATCATATGTAATTTTCTTATTTAGTTTTGGATAAATAGATTCTTTAATTCGAGTCAAGTCACATCACCGTGAAAGATTAAATACCCAAAACTCAAAAGAAATGAGTTTGACAATTTATTCTTACTTTTAAATTTTCTATCATATGTAATTTTCTTATTTAGTTTTGGATAAATAGATTCTTTAATTCGAGTCAAGTCACATCACCGTGAAAGATTAAATACCCAAAACTCAAAAGAAATGAGTTTGACAATTTATTCTTACTTTTAAATTTTCTATCATATGTAATTTTCTTATTTAGTTTTGGATAAATAGATTCTATAATTCGAGTCAAGTCACATCACCGTGAAAGATTAAATACCCAAAACTCAAAAGAAATGAGTTTGACAATTTATTCTTACTTTTAAATTTTCTATCATATGTAATTTTCTTATTTAGTTTTGGATAAATAGATTCTTTAATTCGAGTCAAGTCACATCACCGTGAAAGATTAAATACCCAAAACTCAAAAGAAATGAGTTTGACAATTTATTCTTACTTTTAAATTTTCTATCATATGTAATTTTCTTATTTAGTTTTGGATAAATAGATTCTTTAATTCGAGTCAAGTCACATCACCGTGAAAGATTAAATACCCAAAACTCAAAAGAAATGAGTTTGACAATTTATTCTTACTTTTAAATTTTCTATCATATGTAATTTTCTTATTTAGTTTTGGATAAATAGATTCTTTAATTCGAGTCAAGTCACATCACCGTGAAAGATTAAATACCCAAAACTCAAAAGAAATGAGTTTGACAATTTATTCTTACTTTTAAATTTTCTATCATATGTAATTTTCTTATTTAGTTTTGGATAAATAGATTCTTTAATTCGAGTCAAGTCACATCACCGTGAAAGATTAAATACCCAAAGCTCAAAAGAAATGAGTTTGACAATTTATTCTTACTTTTAAATTTTCTATCATATGTAATTTTCTTATTTAGTTTTGGATAAATAGATTCTTTAATTCGAGTCAAGTCACATCACCGTGAAAGATTAAATACCCAAAACTCAAAAGAAATGAGTTTGACAATTTATTCTTACTTTTAAATTTTCTATCATATGTAATTTTCTTATTTAGTTTTGGATAAATAGATTCTTTAATTCGAGTCAAGTCACATCACCGTGAAAGATTAAATACCCAAAACTCAAAAGAAATGAGTTTGACAATTTATTCTTACTTTTAAATTTTCTATCATATGTAATTTTCTTATTTAGTTTTGGATAAATAGATTCTTTAATTCGAGTCAAGTCACATCACCGTGAAAGATTAAATACCCAAAACTCAAAAGAAATGAGTTTGACAATTTATTCTTACTTTTAAATTTTCTATCATATGTAATTTTCTTATTTAGTTTTGGATAAATAGATTCTTTAATTCGAGTCAAGTCACATCACCGTTAAAGATTAAATACCCAAAACTCAAAAGAAATGAGTTTGACAATTTATTCTTACTTTTAAATTTTCTATCATATGTAATTTTCTTATTTAGTTTTGGATAAATAGATTCCTTAATTCGAGTCAAGTCACATCACCGTGAAAGATTAAATACCCAAAACTCAAAAGAAATGAGTTTGACAATTTATTCTTACTTTTAAATTTTCTATCATATGTAATTTTCTTATTTAGTTTTGGATAAATAGATTCTTTAATTCGAGTCAAGTCACATCACCGTGAAAGATTAAATACCCAAAACTCAAAAGAAATGAGTTTGACAATTTATTCTTACTTTTAAATTTTCTATCAAATGTAATTTTCTTATTTAGTTTTGGATAAATAGATTCTATAATTCGAGTCAAGTCACATCACCGTGAAAGATTAAATACCCAAAACTCAAAAGAAATGAGTTTGACAATTTATTCTTACTTTTAAATTTTCTATCATATGTAATTTTCTTATTTAGTTTTGGATAAATAGATTCTTTAATTCGAGTCAAGTCACATCACCGTGAAAGATTAAATACCCAAAACTCAAAAGAAATGAGTTTGACAATTTATTCTTACTTTTAAATTTTCTATCATATGTAATTTTCTTATTTAGTTTTGGATAAATAGATTCTTTAATTCGAGTCAAGTCACATCACCGTGAAAGATTAAATACCCAAAACTCAAAAGAAATGAGTTTGACAATTTATTCTTACTTTTAAATTTTCTATCATATGTAATTTTCTTATTTAGTTTTGGATAAATAGATTCTTTAATTCGAGTCAAGTCACATCACCGTGAAAGATTAAATACCCAAAACTCAAAAGAAATGAGTTTGACAATTTATTCTTACTTTTAAATTTTCTATCATATGTAATTTTCTTATTTAGTTTTGGATAAATAGATTCTTTAATTCGAGTCAAGTCACATCACCGTGAAAGATTAAATACCCAAAACTCAAAAGAAATGAGTTTGACAATTTATTCTTACTTTTAAATTTTCTATCATATGTAATTTTCTTATTTAGTTTTGGATAAATAGATTCTTTAATTCGAGTCAAGTCACATCACCGTGAAAGATTAAATACCCAAAACTCAAAAGAAATGAGTTTGACAATTTATTCTTACTTTTAAATTTTCTATCATATGTAATTTTCTTATTTAGTTTTGGATAAATAGATTCTTTAATTCGAGTCAAGTCACATCACCGTGAAAGATTAAATACCCAAAACTCAAAAGAAATGAGTTTGACAATTTATTCTTACTTTTAAATTTTCTATCATATGTAATTTTCTTATTTAGTTTTGGATAAATAGATTCTTTAATTCGAGTCAAGTCACATCACCGTGAAAGATTAAATACCCAAAACTCAAAAAAAATGAGTTTGACAATTTATTCTTACTTTTAAATTTTCTATCATATGTAATTTTCTTATTTAGTTTTGGATAAATAGATTCTTTAATTCGAGTCAAGTCACATCACCGTGAAAGATTAAATACCCAAAACTCAAAAGAAATGAGTTTGACAATTTATTCTTACTTTTAAATTTTCTATCATATGTAATTTTCTTATTTAGTTTTGGATAAATAGATTCTTTAATTCGAGTCAAGTCACATCACCGTGAAAGATTAAATACCCAAAACTCAAAAGAAATGAGTTTGACAATTTATTCTTACTTTTAAATTTTCTATCATATGTAATTTTCTTATTTAGTTTTGGATAAATAGATTCTTTAATTCGAGTCAAGTCACATCACCGTGAAAGATTAAATACCCAAAACTCAAAAGAAATGAGTTTGACAATTTATTCTTACTTTTAAATTTTCTTTCATATGTAATTTTCTTATTTAGTTTTGGATAAATAGATTCTTTAATTCGAGTCAAGTCACATCACCGTGAAAGATTAAATACCCAAAACTCAAAAGAAATGAGTTTGACAATTTATTCTTACTTTTAAATTTTCTATCATATGTAATTTTCTTATTTAGTTTTGGATAAATAGATTCTTTAATTCGAGTCAAGTCACATCACCGTGAAAGATTAAATACCCAAAACTCAAAAGAAATGAGTTTGACAATTTATTCTTACTTTTAAATTTTCTATCAAATGTAATTTTCTTATTTAGTTTTGGATAAATAGATTCTTTAATTCGAGTCAAGTCACATCACCGTGAAAGATTAAATACCCAAAACTCAAAAGAAATGAGTTTGACAATTTATTCTTACTTTTAAATTTTCTATCATATGTAATTTTCTTATTTAGTTTTGGATAAATAGATTCTTTAATTCGAGTCAAGTCACATCACCGTGAAAGATTAAATACCCAAAACTCAAAAGAAATGAGTTTGACAATTTATTCTTACTTTTAAATTTTCTATCATATGTAATTTTCTTATTTAGTTTTGGATAAATAGATTCTTTAATTCGAGTCAAGTCACATCACCGTGAAAGATTAAATACCCAAAACTCAAAAGAAATGAGTTTGACAATTTATTCTTACTTTTAAATTTTCTTTCATATGTAATTTTCTTATTTAGTTTTGGATAAATAGATTCTTTAATTCGAGTCAAGTCACATCACCGTGAAAGATTAAATACCCAAAACTCAAAAGAAATGAGTTTGACAATTTATTCTTACTTTTAAATTTTCTATCATATGTAATTTTCTTATTTAGTTTTGGATAAATAGATTCTTTAATTCGAGTCAAGTCACATCACCGTGAAAGATTAAATACCCAAAACTCAAAAGAAATGAGTTTGACAATTTATTCTTACTTTTAAATTTTCTATCAAATGTAATTTTCTTATTTAGTTTTGGATAAATAGATTCTATAATTCGAGTCAAGTCACATCACCGTGAAAGATTAAATACCCAAAACTCAAAAGAAATGAGTTTGACAATTTATTCTTACTTTTAAATTTTCTATCATATGTAATTTTCTTATTTAGTTTTGGATAAATAGATTCTTTAATTCGAGTCAAGTCACATCACCGTGAAAGATTAAATACCCAAAACTCAAAAGAAATGAGTTTCACAATTTATTCTTACTTTTAAATTTTCTATCATATGTAATTTTCTTTTTTAGTTTTGGATAAATAGATTCTTTAATTCGAGTCAAGTCACATCACCGTGAAAGATTAAATACCCAAAACTCAAAAGAAATGAGTTTGACAATTTATTCTTACTTTTAAATTTTCTATCATATGTAATTTTCTTATTTAGTTTTGGATAAATAGATTCTTTAATTCGAGTCAAGTCACATCACCGTGAAAGATTAAATACCCAAAACTCAAAAGAAATGAGTTTGACAATTTATTCTTACTTTTAAATTTTCTATCATATGTAATAATTTTTTTTTTTTTTTTTTTTTTTTTTTTAATTAAGTTTTGGTTAAGTAGATACTTTAATTCGAGTCAAGTCGAATCACCATGAAAGATTAAATTAACAAAACTCACAAGAAATGAGTTTGACAATTTATTCTTACTTTTAAATTTTCTATCATATGTAATTTTCTTATTTAGTTTTGGATAAATAGATTCTTTAATTCGAGTCAAGTCACATCACCGTGAAAGATTAAATACCCAAAACTCAAAAGAAATGAGTTTGACAATTTATTCTTACTTTTAAATTTTCTATCATATGTAATTTTCTTATTTAGTTTTGGATAAATAGATTCTTTAATTCGAGTCAAGTCACATCACCGTGAAAGATTAAATACCCAAAACTCAAAAGAAATGAGTTTGACAATTTATTCTTACTTTTAAATTTTCTATCAAATGTAATTTTCTTATTTAGTTTTGGATAAATAGATTCTATAATTCGAGTCAAGTCACATCACCGTGAAAGATTTAATACCCAAAACTCAAAAGAAATGAGTTTGACAATTTATTCTTACTTTTAAATTTTCTATCATATGTAATTTTCTTATTTAGTTTTGGATAAATAGATTCTTTAATTCGAGTCAAGTCACATCACCGTGAAAGATTAAATACCCAAAACTCAAAAGAAATGAGTTTGACAATTTATTCTTACTTTTAAATTTTCTATCATATGTAATTTTCTTATTTAGTTTTGGATAAATAGATTCTTTAATTCGAGTCAAGTCACATCACCGTGAAAGATTAAATACCCAAAACTCAAAAGAAATGAGTTTGACAATTTATTCTTTCTTTTAAATTTTCTATCATATGTAATTTTCTTATTTAGTTTTGGATAAATAGATTCTTTAATTCGAGTCAAGTCACATCACCGTGAAAGATTAAATACCCAAAACTCAAAAGAAATGAGTTTGACAATTTATTCTTACTTTTAAATTTTCTATCAAATGTAATTTTCTTATTTAGTTTTGGATAAATAGATTCTATAATTCGAGTCAAGTCACATCACCGTGAAAGATTAAATACCCAAAACTCAAAAGAAATGAGTTTGACAATTTATTCTTACTTTTAAATTTTCTATCATATGTAATTTTCTTATTTAGTTTTGGATAAATAGATTCTTTAATTCGAGTCAAGTCACATCACCGTGAAAGATTAAATACCCAAAACTCAAAAGAAATGAGTTTGACAATTTATTCTTACTTTTAAATTTTCTATCATATGTAATTTTCTTATTTAGTTTTGGATAAATAGATTCTTTAATTCGAGTCAAGTCACATCACCGTGAAAGATTAAATACCCAAAACTCAAAAGAAATGAGTTTGACAATTTATTCTTACTTTTAAATTTTCTATCATATGTAATTTTCTTATTTAGTTTTGGATAAATAGATTCTTTAATTCGAGTCAAGTCACATCACCGTGAAAGATTAAATACCCAAAACTCAAAAGAAATGAGTTTGACAATTTATTCTTACTTTTAAATTTTCTATCATATGTAATTTTCTTATTTAGTTTTGGATAAATAGATTCTTTAATTCGAGTCAAGTCACATCACCGTGAAAGATTAAATACCCAAAACTCAAAAGAAATGAGTTTGACAATTTATTCTTACTTTTAAATTTTCTATCATATGTAATTTTCTTATTTAGTTTTGGATAAATAGATTCTTTAATTCGAGTCAAGTCACATCACCGTGAAAGATTAAATACCCAAAACTCAAAAGAAATGAGTTTGACAATTTATTCTTACTTTTAAATTTTCTATCATATGTAATTTTCTTATTTAGTTTTGGATAAATAGATTCTTTAATTCGAGTCAAGTCACATCACCGTGAAAGATTAAATACCCAAAACTCAAAAGAAATGAGTTTGACAATTTATTCTTACTTTTAAATTTTCTATCATATGTAATTTTCTTATTTAGTTTTGGATAAATAGATTCTTTAATTCGAGTCAAGTCACATCACCGTGAAAGATTAAATACCCAAAACTCAAAAGAAATGAGTTTGACAATTTATTCTTACTTTTAAATTTTCTATCATATGTAATTTTCTTATTTAGTTTTGGATAAATAGATTCTTTAATTCGAGTCAAGTCACATCACCGTGAAAGATTAAATACCCAAAACTCAAAAAAAATGAGTTTGACAATTTATTCTTACTTTTAAATTTTCTATCATATGTAATTTTCTTATTTAGTTTTGGATAAATAGATTCTTTAATTCGAGTCAAGTCACATCACCGTGAAAGATTAAATACCCAAAACTCAAAAGAAATGAGTTTGACAATTTATTCTTACTTTTAAATTTTCTATCATATGTAATTTTCTTATTTAGTTTTGGATAAATAGATTCTTTAATTCGAGTCAAGTCACATCACCGTGAAAGATTAAATACCCAAAACTCAAAAGAAATGAGTTTGACAATTTATTCTTACTTTTAAATTTTCTATCATATGTAATTTTCTTATTTAGTTTTGGATAAATAGATTCTTTAATTCGAGTCAAGTCACATCACCGTGAAAGATTAAATACCCAAAACTCAAAAGAAATGAGTTTGACAATTTATTCTTACTTTTAAATTTTCTTTCATATGTAATTTTCTTATTTAGTTTTGGATAAATAGATTCTTTAATTCGAGTCAAGTCACATCACCGTGAAAGATTAAATACCCAAAACTCAAAAGAAATGAGTTTGACAATTTATTCTTACTTTTAAATTTTCTATCATATGTAATTTTCTTATTTAGTTTTGGATAAATAGATTCTTTAATTCGAGTCAAGTCACATCACCGTGAAAGATTAAATACCCAAAACTCAAAAGAAATGAGTTTGACAATTTATTCTTACTTTTAAATTTTCTATCAAATGTAATTTTCTTATTTAGTTTTGGATAAATAGATTCTTTAATTCGAGTCAAGTCACATCACCGTGAAAGATTAAATACCCAAAACTCAAAAGAAATGAGTTTGACAATTTATTCTTACTTTTAAATTTTCTATCATATGTAATTTTCTTATTTAGTTTTGGATAAATAGATTCTTTAATTCGAGTCAAGTCACATCACCGTGAAAGATTAAATACCCAAAACTCAAAAGAAATGAGTTTGACAATTTATTCTTACTTTTAAATTTTCTATCATATGTAATTTTCTTATTTAGTTTTGGATAAATAGATTCTTTAATTCGAGTCAAGTCACATCACCGTGAAAGATTAAATACCCAAAACTCAAAAGAAATGAGTTTGACAATTTATTCTTACTTTTAAATTTTCTTTCATATGTAATTTTCTTATTTAGTTTTGGATAAATAGATTCTTTAATTCGAGTCAAGTCACATCACCGTGAAAGATTAAATACCCAAAACTCAAAAGAAATGAGTTTGACAATTTATTCTTACTTTTAAATTTTCTATCATATGTAATTTTCTTATTTAGTTTTGGATAAATAGATTCTTTAATTCGAGTCAAGTCACATCACCGTGAAAGATTAAATACCCAAAACTCAAAAGAAATGAGTTTGACAATTTATTCTTACTTTTAAATTTTCTATCAAATGTAATTTTCTTATTTAGTTTTGGATAAATAGATTCTATAATTCGAGTCAAGTCACATCACCGTGAAAGATTAAATACCCAAAACTCAAAAGAAATGAGTTTGACAATTTATTCTTACTTTTAAATTTTCTATCATATGTAATTTTCTTATTTAGTTTTGGATAAATAGATTCTTTAATTCGAGTCAAGTCACATCACCGTGAAAGATTAAATACCCAAAACTCAAAAGAAATGAGTTTCACAATTTATTCTTACTTTTAAATTTTCTATCATATGTAATTTTCTTTTTTAGTTTTGGATAAATAGATTCTTTAATTCGAGTCAAGTCACATCACCGTGAAAGATTAAATACCCAAAACTCAAAAGAAATGAGTTTGACAATTTATTCTTACTTTTAAATTTTCTATCATATGTAATTTTCTTATTTAGTTTTGGATAAATAGATTCTTTAATTCGAGTCAAGTCACATCACCGTGAAAGATTAAATACCCAAAACTCAAAAGAAATGAGTTTGACAATTTATTCTTACTTTTAAATTTTCTATCATATGTAATAATTTTTTTTTTTTTTTTTTTTTTTTTTTTTAATTAAGTTTTGGTTAAGTAGATACTTTAATTCGAGTCAAGTCGAATCACCATGAAAGATTAAATTAACAAAACTCACAAGAAATGAGTTTGACAATTTATTCTTACTTTTAAATTTTCTATCATATGTAATTTTCTTATTTAGTTTTGGATAAATAGATTCTTTAATTCGAGTCAAGTCACATCACCGTGAAAGATTAAATACCCAAAACTCAAAAGAAATGAGTTTGACAATTTATTCTTACTTTTAAATTTTCTATCATATGTAATTTTCTTATTTAGTTTTGGATAAATAGATTCTTTAATTCGAGTCAAGTCACATCACCGTGAAAGATTAAATACCCAAAACTCAAAAGAAATGAGTTTGACAATTTATTCTTACTTTTAAATTTTCTATCAAATGTAATTTTCTTATTTAGTTTTGGATAAATAGATTCTATAATTCGAGTCAAGTCACATCACCGTGAAAGATTTAATACCCAAAACTCAAAAGAAATGAGTTTGACAATTTATTCTTACTTTTAAATTTTCTATCATATGTAATTTTCTTATTTAGTTTTGGATAAATAGATTCTTTAATTCGAGTCAAGTCACATCACCGTGAAAGATTAAATACCCAAAACTCAAAAGAAATGAGTTTGACAATTTATTCTTACTTTTAAATTTTCTATCATATGTAATTTTCTTATTTAGTTTTGGATAAATAGATTCTTTAATTCGAGTCAAGTCACATCACCGTGAAAGATTAAATACCCAAAACTCAAAAGAAATGAGTTTGACAATTTATTCTTTCTTTTAAATTTTCTATCATATGTAATTTTCTTATTTAGTTTTGGATAAATAGATTCTTTAATTCGAGTCAAGTCACATCACCGTGAAAGATTAAATACCCAAAACTCAAAAGAAATGAGTTTGACAATTTATTCTTACTTTTAAATTTTCTATCATATGTAATTTTCTTATTTAGTTTTGGATATATGTATGTATGTATGTATGTATGTATGTATGTATGTATGTATGTATGTATGTATGTATGTGTGTATGTTATGTATGTTATGTATGTAAGAAAATTACATATGATAGAAAATTTAAAAGTAAGAATAAATTGTCAAACTCATTTCTTTTGAGTTTTGGGTATTTAATCTTTCACGGTGATGTGACTTGACTCGAATTAAAGAATCTATTTATCCAAAACTAAATAAGAAAATTACATATGATAGAAAATTTAAAAGTAAGAATAAATTGTCAAACTCATTTCTTTTGAGTTTTGGGTATTTAATCTTTCACGGTGATGTGACTTGACTCGAATTAAAGAATCTATTTATCCAAAACTAAATAAGAAAATTACATATGATAGAAAATTTAAAAGTAAGAATAAATTGTCAAACTCATTTCTTGTGAGTTTTGTTAATTTAATCTTTCATGGTGATTCGACTTGACTCGAATTAAAGTATCTACTTAACCAAAACTTAATTAAAAAAAAAAAAAAAAAAAAAAAAATTATTACATATGATAGAAAATTTAAAAGTAAGAATAAATTGTCAAACTCATTTCTTTTGAGTTTTGGGTATTTAATCTTTCACGGTGATGTGACTTGACTCGAATTAAAGAATCTATTTATCCAAAACTAAATAAGAAAATTACATATGATAGAAAATTGAAAAGTAAGAATAAATTGTCAAACTCATTTCTTTTGAGTTTTGGGTATTTAATCTTTCACGGTGATGTGACTTGACTCGAATTAAAGAATCTATTTATCCAAAACTAAATAAGAAAATTACATATGATAGAAAATTTAAAAGTAAGAATAAATTGTCAAACTCATTTCTTTTGAGTTTTGGGTATTTAATCTTTCACGGTGATGTGACTTGACTCGAATTAAAGAATCTATTTATCCAAAACTAAATAAGAAAATTACATATGATAGAAAATTTAAAAGTAAGAATTAATTGTCAAACTCATTTCTTTTGAGTTTTGGGTATTTAATCTTTCACGGTGATGTGACTTGACTCGAATTATAGAATCTATTTATCCAAAACTAAATAAGAAAATTACATATGATAGAAAATTTAAAAGTAAGAATAAATTGTCAAACTCATTTCTTTTGAGTTTTGGGTATTTAATCTTTCACGGTGATGTGACTTGACTCGAATTAAAGAATCTATTTATCCAAAACTAAATAAGAAAATTACATATGATAGAAAATTGAAAAGTAAGAATAAATTGTCAAACTCATTTCTTTTGAGTTTTGGGTATTTAATCTTTCACGGTGATGTGACTTGACTCGAATTAAAGAATCTATTTATCCAAAACTAAATAAGAAAATTACATGTGATAGAAAATTTAAAAGTAAGAATAAATTGTCAAACTCATTTCTTTTGAGTTTTGGGTATTTAATCTTTCACGGTGATGTGACTTGACTCGAATTAAAGAATCTATTTATCCAAAACTAAATAAGAAAATTACATATGATAGAAAATTTAAAAGTAAGAATAAATTGTCAAACTCATTTCTTTTGAGTTTTGGGTATTTAATCTTTCACGGTGATGTGACTTGACTCGAATTAAAGAATCTATTTATCCAAAACTAAATAAGAAAATTACATATGATAGAAAATTTAAAAGTAAGAATAAATTGTCAAACTCATTTCTTTTGAGTTTTGGGTATTTAATCTTTCACGGTGATGTGACTTGACTCGAATTAAAGAATCTATTTATCCAAAACTAAATAAGAAAATTACATATGATAGAAAATTTAAAAGTAAGAATAAATTGTCAAACTCATTTCTTTTGAGTTTTGGGTATTTAATCTTTCACGGTGATGTGACTTGACTCGAATTAAAGAATCTATTTATCCAAAACTAACTAAGAAAATTACATATGATAGAACATTTAAAAGTAAGAATAAATTGTCAAACTCATTTCTTTTGAGTTTTGGGTATTTAATCTTTCACGGTGATGTGACTTGACTCGAATTAAAGAATCTATTTATCCAAAACTAAATAAGAAAATTACATATGATAGAAAATTTAAAAGTAAGAATAAATTGTCAAACTCATTTCTTTTGAGTTTTGGGTATTTAATCTTTCACGGTGATGTGACTTGACTCGAATTAAAGAATCTATTTATCCAAAACTAAATAAGAAAATTACATATGATAGAAAATTTAAAAGTAAGAATAAATTGTCAAACTCATTTCTTTTGAGTTTTGGGTATTTAATCTTTCACGGTGATGTGACTTGACTCGAATTAAAGAATCTATTTATCCAAAACTAAATAAGAAAATTACATATGATAGAAAATTTAAAAGTAAGAATAAATTGTCAAACTCATTTCTTTTGAGTTTTGGGTATTTAATCTTTCACGGTGATGTGACTTGACTCGAATTAAAGAATCTATTTATCCAAAACTAAATAAGAAAATTACATATGATAGAAAATTTAAAAGTAAGAATAAATTGTCAAACTCATTTCTTTTGAGTTTTGGGTATTTAATCTTTCACGGTGAAGTGACTTGACTCGAATTAAAGAATCTATTTATCCAAAACTAAATAAGAAAATTACATATGATAGAAAATTTAAAAGTAAGAATAAATTGTCAAACTCATTTCTTTTGAGTTTTGGGTATTTAATCTTTCACGGTGATGTGACTTGACTCGAATTAAAGAATCTATTTATCCAAAACTAAATAAGAAAATTACATATGATAGAAAATTTAAAAGTAAGAATAAATTGTCAAACTCATTTCTTTTGAGTTTTGGGTATTTAATCTTTCACGGTGATGTGACTTGACTCGAATTAAAGAATCTATTTATCCAAAACTAAATAAGAAAATTACATATGATAGAAAATTTAAAAGTAAGAATAAATTGTCAAACTCATTTCTTGTGAGTTTTGTTAATTTAATCTTTCATGGTGATTCGACTTGACTCGAATTAAAGTATCTACTTAACCAAAACTTAATTAAAAAAAAAAAAAAAAAAAAAAAAATTATTACATATGATAGAAAATTTAAAAGTAAGAATAAATTGTCAAACTCATTTCTTTTGAGTTTTGGGTATTTAATCTTTCACGGTGATGTGACTTGACTCGAATTAAAGAATCTATTTATCCAAAACTAAATAAGAAAATTACATATGATAGAAAATTGAAAAGTAAGAATAAATTGTCAAACTCATTTCTTTTGAGTTTTGGGTATTTAATCTTTCACGGTGATGTGACTTGACTCGAATTAAAGAATCTATTTATCCAAAACTAAATAAGAAAATTACATATGATAGAAAATTTAAAAGTAAGAATAAATTGTCAAACTCATTTCTTTTGAGTTTTGGGTATTTAATCTTTCACGGTGATGTGACTTGACTCGAATTAAAGAATCTATTTATCCAAAACTAAATAAGAAATTTACATATGATAGAAAATTTAAAAGTAAGAATTAATTGTCAAACTCATTTCTTTTGAGTTTTGGGTATTTAATCTTTCACGGTGATGTGACTTGACTCGAATTATAGAATCTATTTATCCAAAACTAAATAAGAAAATTACATATGATAGAAAATTTAAAAGTAAGAATAAATTGTCAAACTCATTTCTTTTGAGTTTTGGGTATTTAATCTTTCACGGTGATGTGACTTGACTCGAATTAAAGAATCTATTTATCCAAAACTAAATAAGAAAATTACATATGATAGAAAATTTAAAAGTAAGAATAAATTGTCAAACTCATTTCTTTTGAGTTTTGGGTATTTAATCTTTCACGGTGATGTGACTTGACTCGAATTAAAGAATCTATTTATCCAAAACTAAATAAGAAAATTACATATGATAGAAAATTTAAAAGTAAGAATAAATTGTCAAACTCATTTCTTTTGAGTTTTGGGTATTTAATCTTTCACGGTGATGTGACTTGACTCGAATTAAAGAATCTATTTATCCAAAACTAAATAAGAAAATTACATATGATAGAAAATTTAAAAGTAAGAATAAATTGTCAAACTCATTTCTTTTGAGTTTTGGGTATTTAATCTTTCACGGTGATGTGACTTGACTCGAATTAAAGAATCTATTTATCCAAAACTAAATAAGAAAATTACATATGATAGAAAATTTAAAAGTAAGAATAAATTGTCAAACTCATTTCTTTTGAGTTTTGGGTATTTAATCTTTCACGGTGATGTGACTTGACTCGAATTAAAGAATCTATTTATCCAAAACTAAATAAGAAAATTACATATGATAGAAAATTTAAAAGTAAGAATAAATTGTCAAACTCATTTCTTTTGAGTTTTGGGTATTTAATCTTTCACGGTGATGTGACTTGACTCGAATTAAAGAATCTATTTATCCAAAACTAAATAAGAAAATTACATATGATAGAAAATTTAAAAGTAAGAATAAATTGTCAAACTCATTTCTTTTGAGTTTTGGATATTTAATCTTTCACGGTGATGTGACTTGACTCGAATTATAGAATCTATTTATCCAAAACTAAATAAGAAAATTACATATGATAGAAAATTTAAAAGTAAGAATAAATTGTCAAACTCATTTCTTTTGAGTTTTGGGTATTTAATCTTTCACGGTGATGTGACTTGACTCGAATTAAAGAATCTATTTATCCAAAACTAAATAAGAAAATTACATATGATAGAAAATTTAAAAGTAAGAATAAATTGTCAAACTCATTTCTTTTGAGTTTTGGGTATTTAATCTTTCACGGTGATGTGACTTGACTCGAATTAAAGAATCTATTTATCCAAAACTAAATAAGAAAATTACATATGATAGAAAATTTAAAAGTAAGAATAAATTGTCAAACTCATTTCTTTTGAGTTTTGGGTATTTAATCTTTCACGGTGATGTGACTTGACTCGAATTAAAGAATCTATTTATCCAAAACTAAATAAGAAAATTACATATGATAGAAAATTTAAAAGTAAGAATAAATTGTCAAACTCATTTCTTTTGAGTTTTGGGTATTTAATCTTTCACGGTGATGTGACTTGACTCGAATTAAAGAATCTATTTATCCAAAACTAAATAAGAAAATTACATATGATAGAAAATTTAAAAGTAAGAATAAATTGTCAAACTCATTTCTTTTGAGTTTTGGGTATTTAATCTTTCACGGTGATGTGACTTGACTCGAATTAAAGAATCTATTTATCCAAAACTAAATAAGAAAATTACATATGATAGAAAATTTAAAAGTAAGAATAAATTGTCAAACTCATTTCTTTTGAGTTTTGGGTATTTAATCTTTCACGGTGATGTGACTTGACTCGAATTAAAGAATCTATTTATCCAAAACTAAATAAGAAAATTACATATGATAGAAAATTTAAAAGTAAGAATAAATTGTCAAACTCATTTCTTTTGAGTTTTGGGTATTTAATCTTTCACGGTGATGTGACTTGACTCGAATTAAAGAATCTATTTATCCAAAACTAAATAAGAAAATTACATATGATAGAAAATTTAAAAGTAAGAATAAATTGTCAAACTCATTTCTTTTGAGTTTTGGGTATTTAATCTTTCACGGTGATGTGACTTGACTCGAATTAAAGAATCTATTTATCCAAAACTAAATAAGAAAATTACATATGATAGAAAATTTAAAAGTAAGAATAAATTGTCAAACTCATTTCTTTTGAGTTTTGGGTATTTAATCTTTCACGGTGATGTGACTTGACTCGAATTAAAGAATCTATTTATCCAAAACTAAATAAGAAAATTACATATGATAGAAAATTTAAAAGTAAGAATAAATTGTCAAACTCATTTCTTTTGAGTTTTGGGTATTTAATCTTTCACGGTGATGTGACTTGACTCGAATTAAAGAATCTATTTATCCAAAACTAAATAAGAAAATTACATATGATAGAAAATTTAAAAGTAAGAATAAATTGTCAAACTCATTTCTTTTGAGTTTTGGGTATTTAATCTTTCACGGTGATGTGACTTGACTCGAATTAAAGAATCTATTTATCCAAAACTAAATAAGAAAATTACATATGATAGAAAATTTAAAAGTAAGAATAAATTGTCAAACTCATTTCTTTTGAGTTTTGGGTATTTAATCTTTCACGGTGATGTGACTTGACTCGAATTAAAGAATCTATTTATCCAAAACTAAATAAGAAAATTACATATGATAGAAAATTTAAAAGTAAGAATAAATTGTCAAACTCATTTCTTTTGAGTTTTGGGTATTTAATCTTTCACGGTGATGTGACTTGACTCGAATTAAAGAATCTATTTATCCAAAACTAAATAAGAAAATTACATATGATAGAAAATTTAAAAGTAAGAATAAATTGTCAAACTCATTTCTTTTGAGTTTTGGGTATTTAATCTTTCACGGTGATGTGACTTGACTCGAATTAAAGAATCTATTTATCCAAAACTAAATAAGAAAATTACATATGATAGAAAATTTAAAAGTAAGAATAAATTGTCAAACTCATTTCTTTTGAGTTTTGGGTATTTAATCTTTCACGGTGATGTGACTTGACTCGAATTAAAGAATCTATTTATCCAAAACTAAATAAGAAAATTACATATGATAGAAAATTTAAAAGTAAGAATAAATTGTCAAACTCATTTCTTTTGAGTTTTGGATATTTAATCTTTCACGGTGATGTGACTTGACTCGAATTATAGAATCTATTTATCCAAAACTAAATAAGAAAATTACATATGATAGAAAATTTAAAAGTAAGAATAAATTGTCAAACTCATTTCTTTTGAGTTTTGGGTATTTAATCTTTCACGGTGATGTGACTTGACTCGAATTAAAGAATCTATTTATCCAAAACTAAATAAGAAAATTACATATGATAGAAAATTTAAAAGTAAGAATAAATTGTCAAACTCATTTCTTTTGAGTTTTGGGTATTTAATCTTTCACGGTGATGTGACTTGACTCGAATTAAAGAATCTATTTATCCAAAACTAAATAAGAAAATTACATATGATAGAAAATTTAAAAGTAAGAATAAATTGTCAAACTCATTTCTTTTGAGTTTTGGGTATTTAATCTTTCACGGTGATGTGACTTGACTCGAATTAAAGAATCTATTTATCCAAAACTAAATAAGAAAATTACATATGATAGAAAATTTAAAAGTAAGAATAAATTGTCAAACTCATTTCTTTTGAGTTTTGGGTATTTAATCTTTCACGGTGATGTGACTTGACTCGAATTAAAGAATCTATTTATCCAAAACTAAATAAGAAAATTACATATGATAGAAAATTTAAAAGTAAGAATAAATTGTCAAACTCATTTCTTTTGAGTTTTGGGTATTTAATCTTTCACGGTGATGTGACTTGACTCGAATTAAAGAATCTATTTATCCAAAACTAAATAAGAAAATTACATATGATAGAAAATTTAAAAGTAAGAATAAATTGTCAAACTCATTTCTTTTGAGTTTTGGGTATTTAATCTTTCACGGTGATGTGACTTGACTCGAATTAAAGAATCTATTTATCCAAAACTAAATAAGAAAATTACATATGATAGAAAATTTAAAAGTAAGAATAAATTGTCAAACTCATTTCTTTTGAGTTTTGGGTATTTAATCTTTCACGGTGATGTGACTTGACTCGAATTAAAGAATCTATTTATCCAAAACTAAATAAGAAAATTACATATGATAGAAAATTTAAAAGTAAGAATAAATTGTCAAACTCATTTCTTTTGAGTTTTGGGTATTTAATCTTTCACGGTGATGTGACTTGACTCGAATTAAAGAATCTATTTATCCAAAACTAAATAAGAAAATTACATATGATAGAAAATTTAAAAGTAAGAATAAATTGTCAAACTCATTTCTTGTGAGTTTTGTTAATTTAATCTTTCATGGTGATTCGACTTGACTCGAATTAAAGTATCTACTTAACCAAAACTTAATTAAAAAAAAAAAAAAAAAAAAAAAAATTATTACATATGATAGAAAATTTAAAAGTAAGAATAAATTGTCAAACTCATTTCTTTTGAGTTTTGGGTATTTAATCTTTCACGGTGATGTGACTTGACTCGAATTAAAGAATCTATTTATCCAAAACTAAATAAGAAAATTACATATGATAGAAAATTTAAAAGTAAGAATAAATTGTCAAACTCATTTCTTGTGAGTTTTGTTAATTTAATCTTTCATGGTGATTCGACTTGACTCGAATTAAAGTATCTACTTAACCAAAACTTAATTAAAAAAAAAAAAAAAAAAAAAAAAATTATTACATATGATAGAAAATTTAAAAGTAAGAATAAATTGTCAAACTCATTTCTTTTGAGTTTTGGGTATTTAATCTTTCACGGTGATGTGACTTGACTCGAATTAAAGAATCTATTTATCCAAAACTAAATAAGAAAATTACATATGATAGAAAATTTAAAAGTAAGAATAAATTGTCAAACTCATTTCTTTTGAGTTTTGGGTATTTAATCTTTCACGGTGATGTGACTTGACTCGAATTAAAGAATCTATTTATCCAAAACTAAATAAGAAAATTACATATGATAGAAAATTTAAAAGTAAGAATAAATTGTCAAACTCATTTCTTTTGAGTTTTGGGTATTTAATCTTTCACGGTGATGTGACTTGACTCGAATTAAAGAATCTATTTATCCAAAACTAAATAAGAAAATTACATATGATAGAAAATTTAAAAGTAAGAATAAATTGTCAAACTCATTTCTTTTGAGTTTTGGGTATTTAATCTTTCACGGTGATGTGACTTGACTCGAATTAAAGAATCTATTTATCCAAAACTAAATAAGAAAATTACATATGATAGAAAATTTAAAAGTAAGAATAAATTGTCAAACTCATTTCTTGTGAGTTTTGTTAATTTAATCTTTCATGGTGATTCGACTTGACTCGAATTAAAGTATCTACTTAACCAAAACTTAATTAAAAAAAAAAAAAAAAAAAAAAAAATTATTACATATGATAGAAAATTTAAAAGTAAGAATAAATTGTCAAACTCATTTCTTTTGAGTTTTGGGTATTTAATCTTTCACGGTGATGTGACTTGACTCGAATTAAAGAATCTATTTATCCAAAACTAAATAAGAAAATTACATATGATAGAAAATTGAAAAGTAAGAATAAATTGTCAAACTCATTTCTTTTGAGTTTTGGGTATTTAATCTTTCACGGTGATGTGACTTGACTCGAATTAAAGAATCTATTTATCCAAAACTAAATAAGAAAATTACATATGATAGAAAATTTAAAAGTAAGAATAAATTGTCAAACTCATTTCTTTTGAGTTTTGGGTATTTAATCTTTCACGGTGATGTGACTTGACTCGAATTAAAGAATCTATTTATCCAAAACTAAATAAGAAAATTACATATGATAGAAAATTTAAAAGTAAGAATTAATTGTCAAACTCATTTCTTTTGAGTTTTGGGTATTTAATCTTTCACGGTGATGTGACTTGACTCGAATTATAGAATCTATTTATCCAAAACTAAATAAGAAAATTACATATGATAGAAAATTTAAAAGTAAGAATAAATTGTCAAACTCATTTCTTTTGAGTTTTGGGTATTTAATCTTTCACGGTGATGTGACTTGACTCGAATTAAAGAATCTATTTATCCAAAACTAAATAAGAAAATTACATATGATAGAAAATTTAAAAGTAAGAATAAATTGTCAAACTCATTTCTTTTGAGTTTTGGGTATTTAATCTTTCACGGTGATGTGACTTGACTCGAATTAAAGAATCTATTTATCCAAAACTAACTAAGAAAATTACATATGATAGAACATTTAAAAGTAAGAATAAATTGTCAAACTCATTTCTTTTGAGTTTTGGGTATTTAATCTTTCACGGTGATGTGACTTGACTCGAATTAAAGAATCTATTTATCCAAAACTAAATAAGAAAATTACATATGATAGAAAATTTAAAAGTAAGAATAAATTGTCAAACTCATTTCTTTTGAGTTTTGGGTATTTAATCTTTCACGGTGATGTGACTTGACTCGAATTAAAGAATCTATTTATCCAAAACTAAAATAAGAAAATTACATATGATAGAAAATTTAAAAGTAAGAATAAATTGTCAAACTCATTTCTTTTGAGTTTTGGGTATTTAATCTTTCACGGTGATGTGACTTGACTCGAATTAAAGAATCTATTTATCCAAAACTAAATAAGAAAATTACATATGATAGAAAATTTAAAAGTAAGAATAAATTGTCAAACTCATTTCTTTTGAGTTTTGGGTATTTAATCTTTCACGGTGATGTGACTTGACTCGAATTAAAGAATCTATTTATCCAAAACTAAATAAGAAAATTACATATGATAGAAAATTTAAAAGTAAGAATAAATTGTCAAACTCATTTCTTTTGAGTTTTGGGTATTTAATCTTTCACGGTGATGTGACTTGACTCGAATTAAAGAATCTATTTATCCAAAACTAAATAAGAAAATTACATATGATAGAAAATTTAAAAGTAAGAATAAATTGTCAAACTCATTTCTTTTGAGTTTTGGGTATTTAATCTTTCACGGTGATGTGACTTGACTCGAATTAAAGAATCTATTTATCCAAAACTAAATAAGAAAATTACATATGATAGAAAATTTAAAAGTAAGAATAAATTGTCAAACTCATTTCTTTTGAGTTTTGGGTATTTAATCTTTCACGGTGATGTGACTTGACTCGAATTAAAGAATCTATTTATCCAAAACTAAATAAGAAAATTACATATGATAGAAAATTTAAAAGTAAGAATAAATTGTCAAACTCATTTCTTTTGAGTTTTGGGTATTTAATCTTTCACGGTGATGTGACTTGACTCGAATTAAAGAATCTATTTATCCAAAACTAAATAAGAAAATTACATATGATAGAAAATTTAAAAGTAAGAATAAATTGTCAAACTCATTTCTTGTGAGTTTTGTTAATTTAATCTTTCATGGTGATTCGACTTGACTCGAATTAAAGTATCTACTTAACCAAAACTTAATTAAAAAAAAAAAAAAAAAAAAAAAATTATTACATATGATAGAAAATTTAAAAGTAAGAATAAATTGTCAAACTCATTTCTTTTGAGTTTTGGGTATTTAATCTTTCACGGTGATGTGACTTGACTCGAATTAAAGAATCTATTTATCCAAAACTAAATAAGAAAATTACATATGATAGAAAATTGAAAAGTAAGAATAAATTGTCAAACTCATTTCTTTTGAGTTTTGGGTATTTAATCTTTCACGGTGATGTGACTTGACTCGAATTAAAGAATCTATTTATCCAAAACTAAATAAGAAAATTACATATGATAGAAAATTTAAAAGTAAGAATAAATTGTCAAACTCATTTCTTTTGAGTTTTGGGTATTTAATCTTTCACGGTGATGTGACTTGACTCGAATTAAAGAATCTATTTATCCAAAACTAAATAAGAAAATTACATATGATAGAAAATTTAAAAGTAAGAATTAATTGTCAAACTCATTTCTTTTGAGTTTTGGGTATTTAATCTTTCACGGTGATGTGACTTGACTCGAATTATAGAATCTATTTATCCAAAACTAAATAAGAAAATTACATATGATAGAAAATTTAAAAGTAAGAATAAATTGTCAAACTCATTTCTTTTGAGTTTTGGGTATTTAATCTTTCACGGTGATGTGACTTGACTCGAATTAAAGAATCTATTTATCCAAAACTAAATAAGAAAATTACATATGATAGAAAATTTAAAAGTAAGAATAAATTGTCAAACTCATTTCTTTTGAGTTTTGGGTATTTAATCTTTCACGGTGATGTGACTTGACTCGAATTAAAGAATCTATTTATCCAAAACTAAATAAGAAAATTACATATGATAGAAAATTTAAAAGTAAGAATAAATTGTCAATCTCATTTCTTTTGAGTTTTGGGTATTTAATCTTTCACGGTGATGTGACTTGACTCGAATTAAAGAATCTATTTATCCAAAACTAAATAAGAAAATTACATGTGATAGAAAATTTAAAAGTAAGAATAAATTGTCAAACTCATTTCTTTTGAGTTTTGGGTATTTAATCTTTCACGGTGATGTGACTTGACTCGAATTAAAGAATCTATTTATCCAAAACTAAATAAGAAAATTACATATGATAGAAAATTTAAAAGTAAGAATAAATTGTCAAACTCATTTCTTTTGAGTTTTGGGTATTTAATCTTTCACGGTGATGTGACTTGACTCGAATTAAAGAATCTATTTATCCAAAACTAAATAAGAAAATTACATATGATAGAAAATTTAAAAGTAAGAATAAATTGTCAAACTCATTTCTTTTGAGTTTTGGGTATTTAATCTTTCACGGTGATGTGACTTGACTCGAATTAAAGAATCTATTTATCCAAAACTAAATAAGAAAATTACATATGATAGAAAATTTAAAAGTAAGAATAAATTGTCAAACTCATTTCTTTTGAGTTTTGGGTATTTAATCTTTCACGGTGATGTGACTTGACTCGAATTAAAGAATCTATTTATCCAAAACTAAATAAGAAAATTACATATGATAGAAAATTTAAAAGTAAGAATAAATTGTCAAACTCATTTCTTTTGAGTTTTGGGTATTTAATCTTTCACGGTGATGTGACTTGACTCGAATTAAAGAATCTATTTATCCAAAACTAAATAAGAAAATTACATATGATAGAAAATTTAAAAGTAAGAATAAATTGTCAAACTCATTTCTTTTGAGTTTTGGGTATTTAATCTTTCACGGTGATGTGACTTGACTCGAATTAAAGAATCTATTTATCCAAAACTAAATAAGAAAATTAC
>CASGGT010000130.1:0-23884 GCA_949318255.1 Pollenia labialis | reverse complement strand
CAAGGCCAAAATAACAAAAATCTGTGATCACTACTAAAAATTGGATTTTCTTAGGATTTTTATATGAAAAACTTTAAATGCGATTTTCTAGCAAACTAGAAGAGCTAGAGCCAAAATAACAAAAATCTGTGATCACTACTAAAAATTGGATTTTCTTAGGATTTTTATATGAAAAACTTTAAATGCGATTTTCTAGCAAACTAGAAGAGCTAGAGCCAAATTAACAAAAATCTGTGATCACTACTAAAAATTGGATTTTCTTAGGATTTTTATATGAAAAACTTTAAATGCGATTTTCTAGCAAACTAGAAGAGCCAGAGCCAAAATAACAAAAATCTGTGATCACTACTAAAAATTGGATTTTCTTACGATTTTTATATGAAAAACTTTAAATGCGATTTTCTAGCAAACTAGAAGAGCTAGAGCCAAAATAACAAAAATCTGTGATCACTACTAAAAATTGGATTTTCTTACGATTTTTATATGAAAAACTTTAAATGCGATTTTCTAGCAAACTAGAAGAGCTAGAGCCAAAATAACAAAAATCTGTGATCACTACTAAAAATTGGATTTTCTTACGATTTTTATATGAAAAACTTTAAATGCGATTTTCTAGCAAACTAGAAGAGCTAGAGCCAAAATAACAAAAATCTGTGATCACTACTAAAAATTGGATTTTCTTACGATTTTTATATGAAAAACTTTAAATGCGATTTTCTAGCAAACTAGAAGAGCTAGAGCCAAAATAACAAAAATCTGTGATCACTACTAAAAATTGGATTTTCTTAGGATTTTTATATGAAAAACTTTAAATGCGATTTTCTAGCAAACTAGAAGAGCTAGAGCCAAAATAACAAAAATCTGTGATCACTACTAAAAATTGGATTTTCTTACGATTTTTATATGAAAAACTTTAAATGCGATTTTCTAGCAAACTAGAAGAGCTAGAGCCAAAATAACAAAAATCTGTGATCACTACTAAAAATTGGATTTTCTTAGGATTTTTATATGAAAAACTTTAAATGCGATTTTCTAGCAAACTAGAAGAGCTAGAGCCAAAATAACAAAAATCTGTGATCACTACTAAAAATTGGATTTTCTGACGATTTTTATATGAAAAACTTTAAATGCGATTTTCTAGCAAACTAGAAGAGCCAGAGCCAAAATAACAAAAATCTGTGATCACTACTAAAAATTGGACTTTCTTAGGATTTTTATATGAAAAACTTTAAATGCGATTTTCTAGCAAACTAGAAGAGCCAGAGCCAAAATAACAAAAATCTGTGATCACTACTAAAAATTGGATTTTCTTAGGATTTTTATATGAAAAACTTTAAATGCGATTTTCTAGCAAACTAGAAGAGCTAGAGCCAAAATAACAAAAATCTGTGATCACTACTAAAAATTGGATTTTCTTAGGATTTTTATATGAAAAACTTTAAATGCGATTTTCTAGCAAACTAGAAGAGCTAGAGCCAAATTAACAAAAATCTGTGATCACTACTAAAAATTGGATTTTCTTAGGATTTTTATATGAAAAACTTTAAATGCGATTTTCTAGCAAACTAGAAGAGCCAGATCCAAAATAACAAAAATCTGTGATCACTACTAAAAATTGGATTTTCTTACGATTTTTATATGAAAAACTTTAAATGCGATTTTCTAGCAAACTAGAAGAGCTAGAGCCAAAATAACAAAAATCTGTGATCACTACTAAAAATTGGATTTTCTGACGATTTTTATATGAAAAACTTTAAATGCGATTTTCTAGCAAACTAGAAGAGCTAGAGCCAAAATAACAAAAATCTGTGATCACTACTAAAAATTGGATTTTCTTAGGATTTTTATATGAAAAACTTTAAATGCAATTTTCTAGCAAACTAGAAGAGCTAGAGCCAAAATAACAAAAATCTGTGATCACTACTAAAAATTGGATTTTCTTAGGATTTTTATATGAAAAACTTTAAATGCGATTTTCTAGCAAACTAGAAGAGCTAGAGCCAAATTAACAAAAATCTGTGATCACTACTAAAAATTGGATTTTCTTAGGATTTTTATATGAAAAGCTTTAAATGCGATTTTCTAGCAAACTAGAAGAGCCAGAGCCAAAATAACAAAAATCTGTGATCACTACTAAAATTGGATTTTCTTAGGATTTTTTATATGAAAAACTTTAAATGCGATTTTCTAGCAAACTAGAAGAGCTAGAGCCAAATTAACAAAAATCTGTGATCACTACTAAAAATTGGATTTTCTTAGGATTTTTATATGAAAAACTTTAAATGCGATTTTCTAGCAAACTAGAAGAGCCAGAGCCAAAATAACAAAAATCTGTGATCACTACTAAAAATTGGATTTTCTTAGGATTTTTATATGAAAAACTTTAAATGCGATTTTCTAGCAAACTAGAAGAGCTAGAGCCAAAATAACAAAAATCTGTGATCACTACTAAAAATTGGATTTTCTTAGGATTTTTATATGAAAAACTTTAAATGCGATTTTCTAGCAAACTAGAAGAGCTAGAGCCAAAATAACAAAAATCTGTGATCACTACTAAAAATTGGATTTTCTTACTATTTTTATATGAAAAACTTTAAATGCGATTTTCTAGCAAACTAGAAGAGCTAGAGCCAAAATAACAAAAATCTGTGATCACTACTAAAAATTGGATTTTCTTACGATTTTTATATGAAAAACTTTAAATGCGATTTTCTAGCAAACTAGAAGAGCTAGAGCCAAAATAACAAAAATCTGTGATCACTACTAAAAATTGGATTTTCTTAGGATTTTTATATGAAAAACTTTAAATGCGATTTTCTAGCAAACTAGAAGAGCTAGAGCCAAAATAACAAAAATCTGTGATCACTACTAAAAATTGGATTTTCTTAGGATTTTTATATGAAAAACTTTAAATGCGATTTTCTAGCAAACTAGAAGAGCTAGAGCCAAAATAACAAAAATCTGTGATCACTACTAAAAATTGGATTTTCTTACGATTTTTATATGAAAAACTTTAAATGTGATTTTCTAGCAAACTAGAAGAGCTAGAGCCAAATTAACAAAAATCTGTGATCACTACTAAAAATTGGATTTTCTTAGGATTTTTATATGAAAAACTTTAAATGCGATTTTCTAGCAAACTAGAAGAGCCAGAGCCAAAATAACAAAAATCTGTGATCACTACTAAAAATTGGATTTTCTTACGATATTTATATGAAAAACTTTAAATGCGATTTTCTAGCAAACTAGAAGAGCTAGAGCCAAAATAACAAAAATCTGTGATCACTACTAAAAATTGCATTTTCTGACGATTTTTATATGAAAAACTTTAAATGCGATTTTCTAGCAAACTAGAAGAGCTAGAGCCAAAATAACAAAAATCTGTGATCACTACTAAAAATTGGATTTTCTTAGGATTTTTATATGAAAAACTTTAAATGCGATTTTCTAGCAAACTAGAAGAGCTAGAGCCAAAATAACAAAAATCTGTGATCACTACTAAAAATTGGATTTTCTTAGGATTTTTATATGAAAAACTTTAAATGCGATTTTCTAGCAAACTAGAAGAGCTAGAGCCAAATTAACAAAAATCTGTGATCACTACTAAAAATTGGATTTTCTTAGGATTTTTATATGAAAAACTTTAATGCGATTTTCTAGCAAACTAGAAGAGCCAGAGCCAAAATAACAAAAATCTGTGATCACTACTAAAAATTGGATTTTCTTACGATTTTTATATGAAAAACTTTAAATGCGATTTTCTAGCAAACTAGAAGAGCTAGAGCCAAAATAACAAAAATCTGTGATCACTACTAAAAATTGGATTTTCTTAGGATTTTTATATGAAAAACTTTAAATGCGATTTTCTAGCAAACTAGAAGAGCTAGAGCCAAAATAACAAAAATCTGTGATCACTACTAAAAATTGGATTTTCTTAGGATTTTTATATGAAAAACTTTAAATGCGATTTTCTAGCAAACTAGAAGAGCTAGAGCCAAAATAACAAAAATCTGTGATCACTACTAAAAATTGGATTTTCTTAGGATTTTTATATGAAAAACTTTAAATGCGATTTTCTAGCAAACTAGAAGAGCTAGAGCCAAAATAACAAAAATCTGTGATCACTACTAAAAATTGGATTTTCTTAGGATTTTTATATGAAAAACTTTAAATGCGATTTTCTAGCAAACTAGAAGAGCTAGAGCCAAAATAACAAAAATCTGTGATCACTACTAAAAATTGGATTTTCTTAGGATTTTTATATGAAAAACTTTAAATGCGATTTTCTAGCAAACTAGAAGAGCTAGAGCCAAATTAACAAAAATCTGTGATCACTACTAAAAATTGGATTTTCTTAGGATTTTTATATGAAAAACTTTAAATGCGATTTTCTAGCAAACTAGAAGAGCCAGAGCCAAAATAACAAAAATCTGTGATCACTACTAAAAATTGGATTTTCTTACGATTTTTATATGAAAAACTTTAAATGCGATTTTCTAGCAAACTAGAAGTGCTAGAGCCAAAATAACAAAAATCTGTGATCACTACTAAAAATTGGATTTTCTTAGGATTTTTATATGTAAAACTTTAAATGCGATTTTCTAGCAAACTAGAAGAGCTAGAGCCAAAATAACAAAAATCTGTGATCACTACTAAAAATTGGATTTTCTTAGGATTTTTATATGAAAAACTTTAAATGCGATTTTCTAGCAAACTAGAAGAGCTAGAGCCAAAATAACAAAAATCTGTGATCACTACTAAAAATTGGATTTTCTTAGGATTTTTATATGAAAAACTTTAAATGTGATTTTCTAGCAAACTAGAAGAGCTAGAGCCAAATTAACAAAAATCTGTGATCACTACTAAAAATTGGATTTTCTTAGGATTTTTATATGAAAAACTTTAAATGCGATTTTCTAGCAAACTAGAAGAGCCAGAGCCAAAATAACAAAAATCTGTGATCACTACTAAAAATTGGATTTTCTTACGATATTTATATGAAAAACTTTAAATGCGATTTTCTAGCAAACTAGAAGAGCTAGAGCCAAAATAACAAAAATCTGTGATCACTACTAAAAATTGCATTTTCTGACGATTTTTATATGAAAAACTTTAAATGCGATTTTCTAGCAAACTAGAAGAGCTAGAGCCAAAATAACAAAAATCTGTGATCACTACTAAAAATTGGATTTTCTTAGGATTTTTATATGAAAAACTTTAAATGCGATTTTCTAGCAAACTAGAAGAGCTAGAGCCAAAATAACAAAAATCTGTGATCACTACTAAAAATTGGATTTTCTTAGGATTTTTATATGAAAAACTTTAAATGCGATTTTCTAGCAAACTAGAAGAGCTAGAGCCAAATTAACAAAAATCTGTGATCACTACTAAAAATTGGATTTTCTTAGGATTTTTATATGAAAAACTTTAAATGCGATTTTCTAGCAAACTAGAAGAGCCAGAGCCAAAATAACAAAAATCTGTGATCACTACTAAAAATTGGATTTTCTTACGATTTTTATATGAAAAACTTTAAATGCGATTTTCTAGCAAACTAGAAGAGCTAGAGCCAAAATAACAAAAATCTGTGATCACTACTAAAAATTGGATTTTCTTACGATTTTTATATGAAAAACTTTAAATGCGATTTTCTAGCAAACTAGAAGAGCTAGAGCCAAAATAACAAAAATCTGTGATCACTACTAAAAATTGGATTTTCTTAGGATTTTTATATGAAAAACTTTAAATGCGATTTTCTAGCAAACTAGAAGAGCTAGAGCCAAAATAACAAAACTCTGTGATCACTACTAAAAATTGGATTTTCTTACGATTTTTATATGAAAAACTTTAAATGCGATTTTCTAGCAAACTAGAAGAGCTAGAGCCAAAATAACAAAAATCTGTGATCACTACTAAAAATTGGATTTTCTTAGGATTTTTATATGAAAAACTTTAAATGCGATTTTCTAGCAAACTAGAAGAGCTAGAGCCAAAATAACAAAAATCTGTGATCACTACTAAAAATTGGATTTTCTTACGATTTTTATATGAAAAACTTTTAATGCGATTTTCTAGCAAACTAGAAGAGCTAGAGCCAAAATAACAAAAATCTGTGATCACTACTAAAAATTGGATTTTCTTACGATTTTTATATGAAAAACTTTAAATGCGATTTTCTAGCAAACTAGAAGAGCTAGAGCCAAAATAACAAAAATCTGTGATCACTACTAAAAATTGGATTTTCTGACGATTTTTATATGAAAAACTTTAAATGCGATTTTCTAGCAAACTAGAAGAGCTAGAGCCAAAATAACAAAAATCTGTGATCACTACTAAAAATTGGATTTTCTTAGGATTTTTATATGAAAAACTTTAAATGCGATTTTCTAGGAAACTAGAAGAGCTAGAGCCAAATTAACAAAAATCTGTGATCACTACTAAAAATTGGATTTTCTTAGGATTTTTATATGAAAAACTTTAAATGCGATTTTCTAGGAAACTAGAAGAGCTAGAGCCAAAATAACAAAAATCTGTGATCACTACTAAAAATTGGATTTTCTTAGGATTTTTATATGAAAAACTTTAAATGCGATTTTCTAGCAAACTAGAAGAGCTAGAGCCAAAATAACAAAAATCTGTGATCACTACTAAAAATTGGATTTTCTTACTATTTTTATATGAAAAACTTTAAATGCGATTTTCTAGCAAACTAGAAGAGCTAGAGCCAAAATAACAAAAATCTGTGATCACTAATAAAAATTGGATTTTCTTACGATTTTTATATGAAAAACTTTAAATGCGATTTTCTAGCAAACTAGAAGAGCTAGAGCCAAAATAACAAAAATCTGTGATCACTACTAAAAATTGGATTTTCTTACGATTTTTATATGAAAAACTTTAAATGCGATTTTCTAGCAAACTAGAAGAGCTAGAGCCAAAATAACAAAAATCTGTGATCACTACTAAAAATTGGATTTTCTTACGATTTTTATATGAAAAACTTTAAATGCGATTTTCTAGCAAACTAGAAGAGCTAGAGCCAAAATAACAAAAATCTGTGATCACTACTAAAAATTGGATTTTCTGACGATTTTTATATGAAAAACTTTAAATGCGATTTTCTAGCAAACTAGAAGAGCTAGAGCCAAAATAACAAAAATCTGTGATCACTACTAAAAATTGGATTTTCTTAGGATTTTTATATGAAAAACTTTAAATGCGATTTTCTAGCAAACTAGAAGAGCTAGAGCCAAAATAACAAAAATCTGTGATCACTACTAAAAATTGGATTTTCTTAGGATTTTTATATGAAAAACTTTAAATGCGATTTTCTAGCAAACTAGAAGAGCTAGAGCCAAATTAACAAAAATCTGTGATCACTACTAAAAATTGGATTTTCTTAGGATTTTTATATGAAAAACTTTAAATGCGATTTTCTAGCAAACTAGAAGAGCTAGAGCCAAAATAACAAAAATCTGTGATCACTACTAAAAATTGGATTTTCTTACTATTTTTATATGGAAAACTTTAAATGCGATTTTCTAGCAAACTAGAAGAGCTAGAGCCAAAATAACAAAAATCTGTGATCACTACTAAAAATTGGATTTTCTTACGATTTTTATATGAAAAACTTTAAATGCGATTTTCTAGCAAACTAGAAGAGCTAGAGCCAAAATAACAAAAATCTGTGATCACTACTAAAAATTGGATTTTCTTACGATTTTTATATGAAAAACTTTAAATGCGATTTTCTAGCAAACTAGAAGAGCTAGAGCCAAAATTACAAAAATCTGTGATCACTACTAAAAATTGGATTTTCTTAGGATTTTTATATGAAAAACTTTAAATGCGATTTTCTAGCAAACTAGAAGAGCTAGAGCCAAAATAACAAAAATCTGTGATCACTACTAAAAATTGGATTTTCCTACGATTTTTATATGAAAAACTTTAAATGCGATTTTCTAGCAAACTAGAAGAGCTAGAGCCAAAATAACAAAAATCTGTGATCACTACTAAAAATTGGATTTTCTTAGGATTTTTATATGAAAAACTTTAAATGCGATTTTCTAGCAAACTAGAAGAGCTAGAGCCAAAATAACAAAAATCTGTGATCACTACTAAAAATTGGATTTTCTTACGATTTTTATATGAAAAACTTTAAATGCGATTTTCTAGCAAACTAGAAGAGCTAGAGCCAAAATAACAAAAATCTGTGATCACTACTAAAATTTGGATTTTCTTACGATTTTTATATGAAAAACTTTAAATGCGATTTTCTAGCAAACTAGAAGAGCTAGAGCCAAAATAACAAAAATCTGTGATCACTACTAAAAATTGGATTTTCTTAGGATTTTTATATGAAAAACTTTAAATGCGATTTTCTAGCAAACTAGAAGAGCTAGAGCCAAAATAACAAAAATCTGTGATCACTACTAAAAATTGGATTTTCTTAGGATTTTTATATGAAAAACTTTAAATGCGATTTTCTAGCAAACTAGAAGAGCTAGAGCCAAAATAACAAAAATCTGTGATCACTACTAAAAATTGGATTTTCTTAGGATTTTTATATGAAAAACTTTAAATGCGATTTTCTAGCAAACTAGAAGAGCTAGAACCAAAATAACAAAAATCTGTGATCGCTACTAAAAATTGGATTTTCTTACGATTTTTATATGAAAAACTTTAAATGCGATTTTCTAGCAAACTAGAAGAGCTAGAGCCAAAATAACAAAAATCTGTGATCACTACTAAAAATTGGATTTTCTTACGATTTTTATATGAAAAACTTTAAATGCGATTTTCTAGCAAACTAGAAGAGCTAGAGCCAAAATAACAAAAATCTGTGATCACTACTAAAAATTGGATTTTCTTAGGATTTTTATATGAAAAACTTTAAATGCGATTTTCTAGCAAACTAGAAGAGCTAGAGCCAAAATAACAAAAATCTGTGATCACTACTAAAAATTGGATTTTCTTACGATTTTTATATGAAAAACTTTAAATGCGATTTTCTAGCAAACTAGAAGAGCTAGAGCCAAAATAACAAAATACTGTGATCACTACTAAAAATTGGATTTTCTTACGATTTTTATATGAAAAACTTTAAATGCGATTTTCTAGCAAACTAGAAGAGCTAGAGCCAAAATAACAAAAATCTGTGATCACTACTAAAAATTGGATTTTCTTAGGATTTTTATATGAAAAACTTTAAATGCGATTTTCTAGCAAACTAGAAGAGCTAGAGCCAAAATAACAAAAATCTGTGATCACTACTAAGAATTGGATTTTCTTACGATTTTTATATGAAAAACTTTAAATGCGATTTTCTAGCAAACTAGAAGAGCTAGAGCCAAAATAACAAAAATCTGTGATCACTACTAAAAATTGGATTTTCTTACGATTTTTATATGAAAAACTTTAAATGCGATTTTCTAGCAAACTAGAAGAGCTAGAGCCAAAATAACAAAAATCTGTGATCACTACTAAAAATTGGATTTTCTTACGATTTTTATATGAAAAACTTTAAATGCGATTTTCTAGCAAACTAGAAGAGCTAGAGCCAAAATAACAAAAATCTGTGATCACTACTAAAAATTGGATTTTCTTAGGATTTTTATATGAAAAACTGTAAATGCGATTTTCTAGCAAAATAGAAGAGCTAGAGCCAAAATAACAAAAATCTGTGATCACTACTAAAAATTGGATTTTCTTACGATTTTTATATGAAAAACTTTAAATGCGATTTTCTAGCAAACTAGAAGAGCTAGAGCCAAAATAACAAAAATCTGTGATCACTACTAAAAATTGGATTTTCTTACGATTTTTATATGAAAAACGTTAAATGCGATTTTCTAGCAAACTAGAAGAGCTAGAGCCAAAATAACAAAAATCTGTGATCACTACTAAAAATTGGATTTTCTTAGGATTTTTATATGTCGTTGATTTAGTTGCGAACGGACGTGTTTTTTATTGTGCTCGAGCTTAAGCCCAGTTTATCCCTCAAAAGTGAGATAAAATTTAAAAAAATAACTTACATATATACCAAAAAATAAAGTATAAGTGTTGCTTAGAAAAAAGAATAAAAAAAATAATAATTTGGTGATAGTAAATGCAAAAAAAAAAAAAAAATTAAACCTAAACGACTAACTTAAAATTTAAAATTAAAACCTATAATAAACAAAAAACAACAAAACAACAAATCAACAAAAATGAGTACCATATGTAGCCAATGTAAAAAAGTAATATCTACAACAACATATGTAAAATGCTTCGGCTGTAACTCCATATACCATTTTTCGACATGCTCTCCCCTATCTGAATTCACATATTCTACTATGGCTACGGAGAGAAAAGTGAACTGGAGATGCCATGTGTGTAAGCCGAGGAGTAGATCTCCTAATAACATGTATCAGGCTGTGGTATTCGACGAAAATAACCAACAAACACAAGTGCGTGATTATGAAAGTTCTGAAGAGACCGAAAGGTCACTGTCCCTTAACTCTGTTAATACAAAATTATGCTCTTTTCAAACTGATGTCTCTGAACTAAAATCCGATATGAAACAAATTAAAACACAAATAGAAAATTTAGCAATAAATGTCAATGCATCACATCTTCAAATAAAAGAAGAAATACAATCAGCACTAACAACAATCTCAACCACATTAACTACTCTAGTAGGTCAAGTAAGCGAACTCCACCAAAAGGATAAATTAAGAGAAAAACAAATTAATGCCATGGATGTACGTATAAACAAACTGGAGCAACAGATGATAGCAAGAAATATTGAAATAAAAAACATTGAAAACAAACAAATATCGGCTCTCGATGCTGTAAAAAAATTGCTGCTTCGCTAAATGTTGAGGTCAACGAACCCGATATAAATAAAGCATATCGTGTTAAGAGACAAGATAACAAAATAATAGTTGAATTCTCTTCTCTTAACAAGAAGATGGAACTTATGAGTAAAATAAAAAGGCACAGAGTAAATGCAAATATTATAAACGACAGTGATGATGATAACAATAGCAGCAACAAGTACGTTTATATAAATGATGAACTGACTTACAACTATAGGCACTTATTGTGGATAGCAAAAACGAAAGCTCGTGAAGCTCGAAATGGCTGTATATTCGCCCGTAAGAACGAAAACAGTCCATCTATCGTTATTAATAATGCAGCTGATATTGAATCCATAACTAAAACAATTTAAGTAAAGTTTTTGTGTACCCCTAAGTCAAACAATTAAATTACTAAAATAATCATATAAAATTATAAAAATCAGTTTAAAAACTATTTCACATAGACTTCTTTTTTGTAAATTTAAATAAAAACATGAACACTACAAATAATAAACAAACAATATCCTTATTTGATGATATCAATAAGGAATTTCTAAGTTATCCTGTGTCATTAATCTACATGAATATCCGATCTTTACGCCTGAATTTCACTCCGTTTCTCGTTAGTATAAATAAAATAATAAACAAACTAAAATTTATAGTCCTTGTTGAAACTAATATTACAGACAATGAGACCAATTTCTACAATATACAAGGTTTCAACTCAATCTTTCTCAATAGAGCAGGAAGAGGTGGAGGTATTGCTATATTCATTAACACAAATATCAATTATACACAACTCTCTTTGAACACAAAATCTTTCGAAATATTACAAATTAATGCAAGTATCAACAACAAAAACATTTCAATCATCGCTGTCTATCGTCCCCCTGACCTAAAAGTCACAGAATTCATAAAAGAAATTGAGGAAGTAATAACCAAAATAAACAATAAGCAAGAGATCATCATTGTTGGAGACATGAACATAGACATAAAGAAATTAAATAAAACAACAACAACATACTTAGATATGTTATTGTCAAATGGTATACAATGTATGATAACAGAGAGCACACGTGAAGATCCAAACAAAAACACAAGTACATGCATTGACCACTTGTTTATTAAAAGCAACCAAACAAACACACAAACCCATGCTTACATTATAACAACAACAATATCTGATCACTACTGCCTTTTCTGCTGTATGAAGAAACTAGAAATTAATAAGGGAAGGGAAAACTGCATTATGCAGGGGCCGCAATTGAATAATTTTTTAGTGAATAAAAATATAAAACGAGTAGATTGGAACAATTTAATAAAACCAAATCAAAATACCAATGAGTTATATAATGAAATAAACAAAAGTTTTTGTGAAATTTATAAAATATCTAATAAAAAAAAAACAACATGTAAGAAAAGATCAGGTAATCCATGGATAAGTGAAGACTTGATAAAATTGTGTAACTTACGGGATAAACTTCAAAAAAAATGGCGAAACAATAAAAACAACAAAATCCTTGAATTCGAATATAAAAGATTTAGAAATATTTTAAATAAAACAATTATTACCTCGAAAAACAATTATTATAGACAAAAATTTATTGAAAATAGATATGATATGCGCGTCACGTGGCAAATAATAAACGAAATAGTTGGGAAAAAATCCAAAAATATAGATCAAACGTTAATAAAAAATTTTAAAACCGAAAATATGAATATAATCACAAATTCGTTTGCACAAAACCTTAATAATAATGTAAATAAATTAATACACAACTGTGATATTAAAACACTCAACATTACACAAACCTCGCAACAAAACTCCATATATCTGTCTCAAACTTCTGAAGAAGAAATATACAACATTTTAAAAACCTTAAATGCTAAAAAAGGTCCTGGTATTGACAACATTAGACCAAAGGATTTGAAATATAATGCTAAAATAATAACACCAATTATTACCAAACTTATAAACAGCAGTTTAGAAAGTGCAATTGTGCCAGATATCCTGAAAACATCTATCATTAGACCAGTGTACAAAAGTGGTACTACAAATGATTATAACAATTATAGACCAATAGCCTTGCTTTCGTCGGTTGAAAAAATATTGGAAGAAATAGTTGCAAGGAGGTTAAGTGATTTCTTAATCAAATACAAAATCATAAATAATAACCAGTATGGTTTTCAAAAAGAAAAAAGCATTAACAAACTGCTTGGAAATTTTGCAAACCATATAAATGACTGCTTGAGCAAGAACCTACATTGCCTAGTGTTATATATAGATTTTAGCAAAGCTTTTGACACACTTTCCCACAAAAACCTTATACAAATCTTAGAAAGAAATGGCATCAGAGGCACCACACTAAAATGGTTCAAAAGTTACCTTGAACTGAGAACTTTTCAAGTCAAAATCAGAGATAGTATGAGCGATAAAATGACATCCCAATACGGAGTCCCACAAGGATCAAAACTGGGCCCAATACTTTATATCATATATGCCAACGATATGCTCAGTACACTTAAGGAAAGTACTACATTCGCTTATGCAGACGACACTGCAATTATTGTTGCTAATAAAAATATCAACACCGCCACTCAAGTTATGCAACGTCAACTAGATATTGCAACAAAATGGTGTCACGACAATGGGTTAATTATCAACGCATCTAAGACAAAGATTATGCATATAAAGCCAAGGCATCTAACAGACTCGCCCATATATATAAAATTCCATAACACGGAGTGCCTGCATGATCAAGTCTTAAAACCTAATAGTCACAACGAAAAATGTAACACAACTATCGAACTTGTGCCATCGTATAAATACTTAGGCGTTTATGTCGATAGTAACTTTAAATGGAAGTCTCAAGTTGAAAACGTTAAGAAAAAGCTAAGGAAATCAGCATACTTTTTGTATCATTTAAGCAACTGTGCAACATACAGTGTACTTCGACAAGTTTATTTTGCTCTTGCTGAGTCTTATATAAGGCATGGAATTGCTGCATGGGGAAATGCTACACATTGTAAAAACCTACAAAAAACACAAAACCGAATTTTAAAACTACTTTGGAACAATCATCGAACCTACACAAACACCCGCAGCATAACAAACAACAATCAACAAGCAAATACATACTTCACAAGAATACGTCACTCAAACAACGTTAATACCAACAACAACACAACAAACACTAGCATTAACAACAACAATCTATTAGTAAACACAAACAACACAAGAACACAAGATAGGAACAACACTTACAGCACAATTAGCAGCAGCATCAATAACAACCAACTAATAAACACAAATATCACAACAACACGTCATTTGATCACTGGCAACATTGCAAAAGATCTGAAAGTTCTAAATGTTAAAAGTTTATATTATACTACTCTGGCAAATGAATTCTTCAACAACAAAGACTATCTGCATGAAATAGATCATGCATATAACACAAGACGTCGGGCGCAAAAACGATATAAGGTTGAGAGATTCCATAACGAGTATGGAAGGAATACCCTTAGAGTCACTCTACCTTCAATACTCAATAAACTTCCAACAAATATATTAAATACTAAAAATAAACACCAAAGGAAAAAACTCATCAAAAACTTCTTTATAAGTTCGCAATGAATACATAGAAAATTTCATAATTTGTTAATTCTTTATAAAACTACATACTTATGTACATAATTATCTAATATATATTTATTCAACTAGTTTTATTTTTTTTTCCTGCTGACAAGCCAATGGCTTAGCGGGGTTAGAATTAAAAACGTTGTAAAATTATATTATTATATTTTCAATAACATATTCATAGCTATTAGGGCTATAGTTATAACAAATATCGAGGATTTTCAATTTTAATTTTTTTTTAATAAATGAATTTATTGGCAACACTTGCATCATCTCCTAAAAAAAAAAAAAAAAAAAAAAAAAAACTTTAAATGCGATTTTCTAGCAAACTAGAAGAGCTAGAGACAAAATAACAAATATCTGTGATCACTACTAAAAATTGGATTTTCTTCCGATTTTTATATGAAAAACTTTAAATGCGATTTTCTATTTTCTTACGATTTTTATATGAAAAACTTTAAATGCGATTTTCTAGCAAACTAGAAGAGCTAGAGCCAAAATAACAAAAATCTGTGATCACTACTAAAAATTGGATTTTCTTAGGATTTTTATATGAAAAACTTTAAATGCGATTTTCTAGCAAACTAGAAGAGCTAGAGCCAAAATAACAAAAATCTGTGATCACTACTAAAAATTGGATTTTCTTAGGATTTTTATATGAAAAACTTTAAATGCGATTTTCTAGCAAACTAGAAGAGCTAGAGCCAAAATAACAAAAATCTGTGATCACTACTAAAAATTGGATTTTCTTAGGATTTTTATATGAAAAACTTTAAATGCGATTTTCTAGCAAACTAGAAGAGCTAGAGCCAAAAAACCAAAAATCTGTGATCACTACTAAAAATTGGATTTTCTTAGGATTTTTATATGAAAAACTTTAAATGCGATTTTCTAGCAAACTAGAAGAGCTAGAGCCAAAATAACAAAAATCTGTGATCACTACTAAAAATTGGATTTTCTTAGGATTTTTATATGAAAAACTTTAAATGCGATTTTCTAGCAAACTAGAAGAGCTAGAGCCAAAATAACAAAAATCTGTGATCACTACTAAAAATTGGATTTTCTTAGGATTTTTATATGAAAAACTTTAAATGCGATTTTCTAGCAAACTAGAAGAGCTAGAGCCAAAATAACAAAAATCTGTGATCACTACTAAAAATTGGATTTTCTTAGGATTTTTATATGAAAAACTTTAAATGCGATTTTCTAGCAAACTAGAAGAGCTAGAGCCAAAAAACCAAAAATCTGTGATCACTACTAAAAATTGGATTTTCTTAGGATTTTTATATGAAAAACTTTAAATGCGATTTTCTAGCAAACTAGAAGAGCTAGAGCCAAAATAACAAAAATCTGTGATCCCTACTAAAAATTGGATTTTCTTACGATTTTTATATGAAAAACTTTAAATGCGATTTTCTAGCAAACTAGAAGAGCTAGAGCCAAAATAACAAAAATCTGTGATCACTACTAAAAATTGGATTTTCTTAGGATTTTTATATGAAGAACTTTAAATGCGATTTTCTAGCAAACTAGAAGAGCTAGAGCCAAAATAACAAAAATCTGTGATCACTACTAAAAATTGGATTTTCTTAGGATTTTTATATGAAAAACTTTAAATGCGATTTTCTAGCAAACTAGAAGAGCTAAAGCCAAAATAACAAAAATCTGTGATCACTACTAAAAATTGGATTTTCTTACGATTTTTATATGAAAAACTTTAAATGCGACTTTCTAGCAAACTAGAAGAGCTAGAGCCAAAATAACAAAAATCTGTGATCACTACTAAAAATTGGATTTTCTTAGGATTTTTATATGAAAAACTTTAAATGCGATTTTCTAGCAAACTAGAAGAGCTAGAGCCAAAATAACAAAAATCTGTGATCACTACTAAAAATTGGATTTTCTTAGGATTTGTATATGAAAAACTTTAAATGCGATTTTCTAGCAAACTAGAAGAGCTAGAGCCAAAATAACAAAAATCTGTGATCACTACTAAAAATTGGATTTTCTTACGATTTTTATATGAAAAACTTTAAATGCGATTTTCTAGCAAACTAGAAGAGCTAGAGCCAAAATAACAAAAATCTGTGATCACTACTAAAAATTGGATTTTCTTACGATTTTTATATGAAAAACTTTAAATGCGATTTTCTAGCAAACTAGAAGAGCTAGAGCCAAAATAACAAAAATCTGTGATCACTACTAAAAATTGGATTTTCTTAGGATTTTTATATGAAAAACTTTAAATGCGATTTTCTAGCAAACTAGAAGAGCTAGAGCCAAAATAACAAAAATCTGTGATCACTACTAAAAATTGGATTTTCTTAGGATTTTTATATGAAAAACTTTAAATGCGATTTTCTAGCAAACTAGAAGAGCTAGAGCCAAAATAACAAAAATCTGTGATCCCTACTAAAAATTGGATTTTCTTACGATTTTTATATGAAAAACTTTAAATGCGATTTTCTAGTAAACTAGAAGAGCTAGAGCCAAAATAACAAAAATCTGTGATCACTACTAAAAATTGGATTTTCTTAGGATTTTTATATGAAGAACTTTAAATGCGATTTTCTAGCAAACTAGAAGAGCTAGAGCCAAAATAACAAAAATCTGTGATCACTACTAAAAATTGGATTTTCTTACGATTTTTATATGAAAAACTTTAAATGCGATTTTCTAGCAAACTAGAAGAGCTAGAGCCAAAATAACAAAAATCTGTGATCACTACTAAAAATTGGATTTTCTTAGGATTTTTATATGAAAAACTTTAAATGCGATTTTCTAGCAAACTAGAAGAGCTAAAGCCAAAATAACAAAAATCTGTGATCACTACTAAAAATTGGATTTTCTTACGATTTTTATATGAAAAACTTTAAATGCGACTTTCTAGCAAACTAGAAGAGCTAGAGCCAAAATAACAAAAATCTGTGATCACTACTAAAAATTGGATTTTCTTAGGATTTTTATATGAAAAACTTTAAATGCGATTTTCTAGCAAACTAGAAGAGCTAGAGCCAAAATAACAAAAATCTGTGATCACTACTAAAAATTGGATTTTCTTAGGATTTTTATATGAAAAACTTTAAATGCGATTTTCTAGCAAACTAGAAGAGCTAGAGCCAAAATAACAAAAATCTGTGATCCCTACTAAAAATTGGATTTTCTTACGATTTTTATATGAAAAACTTTAAATGCGATTTTCTAGTAAACTAGAAGAGCTAGAGCCAAAATAACAAAAATCTGTGATCACTACTAAAAATTGGATTTTCTTAGGATTTTTATATGAAGAACTTTAAATGCGATTTTCTAGCAAACTAGAAGAGCTAGAGCCAAAATAACAAAAATCTGTGATCACTACTAAAAATTGGATTTTCTTAGGATTTTTATATGAAAAACTTTAAATGCGATTTTCTAGCAAACTAGAAGAGCTAAAGCCAAAATAACAAAAATCTGTGATCACTACTAAAAATTGGATTTTCTTACGATTTTTATATGAAAAACTTTAAATGCGATTTTCTAGCAAACTAGAAGAGCTAGAGCCAAAATAACAAAAATCTGTGATCACTACTAAAAATTGGATTTTCTTAGGATTTTTATATGAAAAACTTTAAATGCGATTTTCTAGCAAACTAGAAGAGCTAAAGCCAAAATAACAAAAATCTGTGATCACTACTAAAAATTGGATTTTCTTACGATTTTTATATGAAAAACTTTAAATGCGACTTTCTAGCAAACTAGAAGAGCTAGAGCCAAAATAACAAAAATCTGTGATCACTACTAAAAATTGGATTTTCTTAGGATTTTTATATGAAAAACTTTAAATGCGATTTTCTAGCAAACTAGAAGAGCTAGAGCCAAAATAACAAAAATCTGTGATCACTACTAAAAATTGGATTTTCTTACGATTTTTATATGAAAAACTTTAAATGCGATTTTCTAGCAAACTAGAAGAGCAAGAGCCAAAATAACAAAAATCTGTGATCACTACTAAAAATTGGATTTTCTTAGGATTTTTATATGAAAAACTTTAAATGCGATTTTCTAGCAAACTAGAAGAGCTAGAGCCAAAATAACAAAAATCTGTGATCACTACTAAAAATTGGATTTTCTTAGGATTTTTATATGAAAAACTTTAAATGCGATTTTCTAGCAAACTAGAAGAGCTAGAGCCAAAATAACAAAAATCTGTGATCACTACTAAAAATTGGATTTTCTTAGGATTTTTATATGAAAAACTTTAAATGCGATTTTCTAGCAAACTAGAAGAGCTAGAGCCAAAATAACAAAAATCTGTGATCACTACTAAAAATTGGATTTTTTTAGGATTTTTATATGAAAAACTTTAAATGCGATTTTCTAGCAAACTAGAAGAGCTAGAGCCAAAATAACAAAAATCTGTGATCACTACTAAAAATTGGATTTTCTTAGGATTTTTATATGAAAAACTTTAAATGCGATTTTCTAGCAAACTAGAAGAGCTAGAGCCAAAATAACAAAAATCTGTGATCGCTACTAAAATTTGGATTTTCTTACGATTTTTATATGAAAAACTTTAAATGCGATTTTCTAGCAAACTAGAAGAGCTAGAGCCAAAATAACAAAAATCTGTGATCACTACTAAAAATTGGATTTTCTTAGGATTTTTATATGAAAAACTTTAAATGCGATTTTCTAGCAAACTAGAAGAGCTAGAGCCAAAATAACAAAAATCTGTGATCACTACTAAAAATTGGATTTTCTTAGGATTTTTATATGAAAAACTTTAAATGCGATTTTCTAGCAAACTAGAAGAGCTAGAGCCAAAATAACAAAAATCTGTGATCACTACTAAAAATTGGATTTTCTTAGGATTTTTATATGAAAAACTTTAAATGCGATTTTCTAGCAAACTAGAAGAGCTAGAGCCAAAATAACAAAAATCTGTGATCACTACTAAAAATTGGATTTTCTTAGGATTTTTATATGAAAAACTTTAAATGCGATTTTCTAGCAAACTAGAAGAGCTAGAGCCAAAATAACAAAAATCTGTGATCACTACTAAAAATTGGATTTTCTTAGGATTTTTATATGAAAAACTTTAAATGCGATTTTCTAGCAAACTAGAAGAGCTAGAGCCAAAATAACAAAAATCTGTGATCACTACTAAAAATTGGATTTTCTTAGGATTTTTATATGAAAAACTTTAAATGCGATTTTCTAGCAAACTAGAAGAGCTAGAGCCAAAATAACAAAAATCTGTGATCACTACTAAAAATTGGATTTTCTTAGGATTTTTATATGAAAAACTTTAAATGCGATTTTCTAGCAAACTAGAAGAGCTAGAGCCAAAATAACAAAAATCTGTGATCACTACTAAAAATTGGATTTTCTTAGGATTTTTATATGAAAAACTTTAAATGCGATTTTGTAGCAAACTAGAAGAGCTAGAGCCAAAATAACAAAAATCTGAGATCACTACTAAAAATTGGATTTTCTTAGGATTTTTATATGAAAAACTTTAAATGCGATTTTCTAGCAAACTAGAAGAGCTAGAGCCAAAATAACAAAAATCTGTGATCACTACTAAAAATTGGATTTTTATATGAAAAACTTTAAATGCGATTTTCTAGCAAACTAGAAGAGCTAGAGCCAAAATAACAAAAATCTGTGATCACTACTAAAAATTGGATTTTCTTAGGATTTTTATATGAAAAACTTTAAATTCGATTTTCTAGCAAACTAGAAGAGCTAGAGCCAAAATAACACAAATCTGTGATCACTACTAAAAATTGGATTTTCTTACGATTTTTATATGAAAAACTTTAAATGCGATTTTCTAGCAAACTAGAAGAGCTAGAGCCAAAATAACAAAAATCTGTGATCACTACTAAAAATTGGATTTTCTTAGGATTTTTATATGAAAAACTTTAAATGCGATTTTCTAGCAAACTAGTAGAGCTAGAGCCAAAATAACAAAAATCTGTGATCACTACTAAAAATTGGATTTTCTTAGGATTTTTATATGAAAAACTTTAAATGCGATTTTCTAGCAAACTAGAAGAGCTAGAGCCAAAATAACAAAAATCTGTGTTCACTACTAAAAATGGGATTTTCTTAGGATTTTTATATGAAAAACTTTAAATGCGATTTTCTAGCAAACTAGAAGAGCTAGAGCCAAAATAACAAAAATCTGTGATCACTTACTAAAAATTGGATTTTCTTAGGATTTTTATATGAAAAACTTTAAATTCGATTTTCTAGCAAACTAGAAGAGCTAGAGCCAAAATAACACAAATCTGTGATCACTACTAAAAATTGGATTTTCTTACGATTTTTATATAAAAAACTTTAAATGCGATTTTCTAGCAAACTAGAAGAGCTAGAGCCAAAATAACAAAAATCTGTGATCACTACTAAAAATTGGATTTTCTTAGGATTTTTATATGAAAAAACTTTAAATGCGATTTTCTAGCAAACTAGTAGAGCTAGAGCCAAAATAACAAAAATCTGTGATCACTACTAAAAATTGGATTTTCTTAGGATTTTTATATGAAAAACTTTAAATGCGATTTTCTAGCAAACTAGAAGAGCTAGAGCCAAAATAACAAAAATCTGTGTTCACTACTAAAAATTGGATTTTCTTAGGATTTTTATATGAAAAACTTTAAATGCGATTTTCTAGCAAACTAGAAGAGCTAGAGCCAAAATAACAAAAATCTGTGATCACTACTAAAAATTGGATTTTCTTAGGATTTTTATATGAAAAACTTTAAATGCGATTTTCTAGCAAACTAGAAGAGCTAGAGCCAAAATAACAAAAATCTGTGATCACTACTAAAAATTGATTTTCTAAGGATTTTTATATGAAAAACTTAAATGCGATTTTCTAGCAAACTAGAAGAGCTAGAGCCAAAATAACAAAAATCTGTGATCACTACTAAAAATTGGATTTTCTTAGGATTTTTATATGAAAAACTTAAAATGCGATTTTCTAGCAAACTAGAAGAGCTAGAGCCAAATAACAAAAATCTGTGATCACTACTAAAAATTGGATTTTCTTACGATTTTTATATGAAAAACTTTAATTGTGATTTTCTAGCAAACTAGAAGAGCTAGAGGCAAAATAACAAAAATCTGTGATCACTACTAAAAATTGGATTTTCTTAGGATTTTTATATGAAAAACTTTAAATGCGATTTTCTAGCAAACTAGAAGAGCTAGAGCCAAAATAACAAAAATCTGTGATCACTACTAAAAATTTGATTTTCTAAGGATTTTTATATGAAAAACTTAAATGCGATTTTCTAGCAAACTAGAAGAGCTAGAGCAAAATAACAAAATCTGTGATCACTACTAAAAATTGGATTTTCTAAGGATTTTTATATGAAAAACTTTAAATGCGATTTTCTAGCAAACTAGAAGAGCTAGAGCCAAAATAACAAAAATCTGTGATCACTACTAAAATTGGATTTTCTTAGGATTTTTATATGAAAAACTTTAAATGCGATTTTCTAGCAAACTAGAAGAGCTAGCGCCAAAATAACAAAAATCGGATTTTCTTAGGATTTATATATGAAAAACTTTAAATGCGATTTTCTAGCAAACTAGAAGAGCTAGAGCCAAAATAACAAAAATCTGTGATCACTACTAAAAATTGGATTTTCTTAGGACTTTTATATGAAAAACTTTAAATGCGATTTTCTAGCAAACTAGAAGAGCTAGAGCCAAAATAACAAAAATCTGTGATCACTACTAAAAATTGGATTTTCTTAGGATTTTTATATGAAAAACTTTAAATGCGATTTTCTAGCAAACTAGAAGAGCTAGAGCCAAAATAACAAAAATCTGTGATCACTACTAAAAATTGGATTTTCTTACGATTTTTATATGAAAAACTTTAAATGCGATTTTCTAGCAAACTAGAAGAGCTAGAGCCAAAATAACAAAAATCTGTGATCACTACTAAAAATTGGATTTTCTTACGATTTTTATGTGAAAAACTTTAAATGCGATTTTCTAGCAAACTAGAAGAGCTAGAGCCAAAATAACAAAAATCTGTGATCACTACTAAAAATTGGATTTTCTTAGGATTTTTATATGAAAAACTTTAAATGCGATTTTCTAGCAAACTAGAAGAGCTAGAGCCAAAATAACACAAATCGGATTTTCTTAGGATTTTTATATGAAAAACTTTAAATGCGATTTTCTAGCAAACTAGAAGAGCTAGAGCCAAAATAACAAAAATCTGTGATCACTACTAAAAATTGGATTTTCTTACGATTTTTATATGAAAAACTTTAAATGCGATTTTCTAGCAAACTAGAAGAGCTAGAGCCAAAATAACAAAAATCTGTGATCACTACTAAAATTGGATTTTCTTACGATTTTTATATGAAAAACTTTAAATGCGATTTTCTAGAGCCAAAATAACAAAAATCTGTGATCACTACTAAAAATTGATTTTCTTACGATTTTTATATGAAAAACTTTAAATGCGATTTTCTAGCAAACTAGAAGAGCTAGAGCCAAAATAACAAAAATCTGTGATCACTACTAAAAATTGGATTTTCTTAGGATTTTTATATGAAAAACTTTAAATGCGATTTTCTAGCAAACTAGAAGAGCTAGAGCCAAAATAACAAAAATCTGTGATCACTACTAAAAATTGGATTTTCTTACGATTTTTATATGAAAAACTTTAAATGCGATTTTCTAGCAAACTAGAAGAGCTAGAGCCAAAACAACAAAAATCTGTGATCACTACTAAAAATTAGATTTTCTTAGGATTTTTATATGAAAAACTTTAAATGCGATTTTCTAGCAAACTAGAAGAGCTAGAGCCAAAATAACAAAAATCTGTGATCACTACTAAAAATTGGATTTTCTTAGGATTTTTATATGAAAAACTTTAAATGCGATTTTCTAGCAAACTAGAAGAGCTAGAGCCAAAATAACAAAAATCTGTGATCACTACTAAAAATTGGATTTTCTTAGGATTTTATATGAAAAACTTTAAATGCGATTTTCTAGCAAACTAGAAGAGCTAGAGCCAAATAACAAAAATCTGTGATCACTACTAAAAATTGGATTTTCTTACGATTTTTATATGAAAAACTTTAAATGCGATTTTCTAGCAAACTAGAAGAGCTAGAGCCAAAATAACAAAAATCTGTGATCACTACTAAAAATTGGATTTTCTTACGATTTTTATGTGAAAAACTTTAAATGCGATTTTCTAGCAAACTAGAAGAGCTAGAGCCAAAATAACAAAAATCTGTGATCACTACTAAAAATTGGATTTTCTTAGGATTTTTATATGAAAAACTTTAAATGCGATTTTCTAGCAAACTAGAAGAGCTAGAGCCAAAATAACACAAATCGGATTTTCTTAGGATTTTATATGAAAAACTTTAAATGCGATTTT
>CASGGT010000129.1:0-23944 GCA_949318255.1 Pollenia labialis | reverse complement strand
TACGTTAATTTAGCTATCAGTCGGTAAAAACAACCCTTTTGAAATAAAATTATTGAAATATTAATAAACTTACAAGAAAAAATAGCTAAATTTTTTAAATAATAAGTTAATTTAGCTATAAATCGCTAAAAACCACCTTTTTGAAATAAAATTATTGAAATATTAATAATCAAACAAGAAAAATAGCTAAATTGTTTAAATAATAAGTATATTTAGCTATCAATTGGTAAAAGCTACCCTTTTTTAAATAAAATTATTGAAATATTAATAATCAAACAAGAAAAAATAGCTAAATTGTTTAAGTAATAAGTATATTTAGCTATCAATTGGTAAAAACCACCCTTTTTGAAATAAAATTATTGAAATTTTAATAAACAAACAAGCAAAAATAGCTGAATTTTTTAAATATAAAGTATATTTAGCTATCAATCGGTAATAACAATCCTTTTGAAATAAAATTGTTGAAATATTAATAAGCAAACAAGAAAAAATAGCTAGTTTTTAAATAATAGGTAAATTTCGCTATAAATCTCAGAAAACTACCCTTTTTGAAATAAAATTATTGAAATATTATAAAAAAACAAGCAAAAATAGCTAAATTTTTTAAGTAATAAGTATGTTTAGCTATCAATTGGTAAAAACTACCCTTTTTGAAATAAAATTATTGAAATATTAATTATCAAACAAGAAAAAATAGGTAAATTTTTAAAATAATAAGTTCATTTAGCTATCAATTGGTAAAAACTACCCTTTTTGAAATAAAATTATTAAAATATTAATAATCAAACAAGAAAAAATAGCTAAATTGTTTAAATAATACGTTAATTTAGCTATCAGTCGGTAAAAACAACCCTTTTGAAATAAAATTATTGAAATATTAATAAACTTACAAGAAAAAATAGCTAAATTTTTTAAATAATAAGTTAATTTAGCTATAAATCGCTAAAAACCACCTTTTTGAAATAAAATTATTGAAATATTAATAATCAAACAAGAAAAATAGCTAAATTGTTTAAATAATAAGTATATTTAGCTATCAATTGGTAAAAGCTACCCTTTTTTAAATAAAATTATTGAAATATTAATAATCAAACAAGAAAAAATAGCTAAATTGTTTAAGTAATAAGTATATTTAGCTATCAATTGGTAAAAACCACCCTTTTTGAAATAAAATTATTGAAATTTTAATAAACAAACAAGCAAAAATAGCTGAATTTTTTAAATATAAAGTATATTTAGCTATCAATCGGTAATAACAATCCTTTTGAAATAAAATTGTTGAAATATTAATAAGCAAACAAGAAAAAATAGCTAGTTTTTAAATAATAGGTAAATTTCGCTATAAATCTCAGAAAACTACCCTTTTTGAAATAAAATTATTGAAATATTATAAAACAAACAAGCAACAATAGCAAAATTTTTTAAATAATAGGTATATTTAGCTAAAAATCGTTGGAAAAACCCTTTTTGTAATAAAATTATTGAAATATTAATAATCAAACAAGAAAAATTGCTAAATTTTTTACAATAATAGGTAAATTCCACTAAAAAACTCTCAAAAACTACCCTTTTTAAAATAAATTTATAGGAATATTATAAAACAAACAAGCAACAATAGCACAATTTTTTAAATAATAGGTAAATTTAGCTATGAATCGTTGAAAAAAACCCTTTTTGAAATAAAATTATTGAAATATTAATAAACTTTCAAGATAAAATAGCTAAATTTTTTAAATAATAAGTGAATTTAGCTATAAATCGCTAAAAACCACCTTTTGAAATAAAATTATTTATTCCAGTAAAATTTTATTAAAACTCGCTGGATTTGACGAGAAAATAGCTAAATTAGCAGCAGTGTAGAAAGAAACACACAGAGTTGCATATTTCCAGCGTTACCATTTGTCATGTTATCTCTTTTTTATAAGTATTTTTAGACGTAAAAATGTTTAAAATTTTTGTAGAGATTTTCATAAATAATTAACTAAAATTTGCAGTATATTAGATGAAAGGATGCAGTGAAGTTTTAATGCAATAAAGTAATCTTAGATAGTATCTGTCCTTACTATTATTATTAATAAAATTTAGCTATATTTTCTTGTTTGATTATTAATATTTCAATAATTTTATTTAAAATAGGGTAGTTTTTACCAATTGATAGCTAAATATACTTATAACTTAAAAAATTTTGCTATTTTTGTTAGTTTCTTTTATAATATTTCAATAATTTTATTTCAAAAAGATTGGTTTTTAGCGATTTATAGATAAATTCACTAATTATTTAAAAAATTAAGATATTTTTATTGGGTTTGTTTTTAATATTCCAATAATATAATTCACAGCGGCTCATACACTTGCATTAAAATTGTTCAGTTTTACGTATTTTACAATTATAACGCCAGTTTGTATAAAACACAATAAAAAATAGCTCAATATTTAAAATAATAAGTATATTTAGCTATAAATCGCTAAAAATATTATTGGAATATTAAAAACAAACCCAATAAAAATAGCTACATTTTTTAAATAATTAGTGAATTTATCTATAAATCGCTAAAAACCAATCTTTTTGAAATAAAATTATTGAAATATTATAAAACAAACAAGTAAAAATAGCTAAATTTTTTAAATAATAAGTATATTTAGCTATAAAATGGTAAAAACCACCCTTTTTGAAATAAAATTATTGAAATATTTATAATCAAACAAGAAAATATAGCTAAATTTTTTAAATAATATGTTAACTTAGCTACCAATTGGTAAAATCCACCCTTTTTGAAATAAAATTATTGAATATTATAAAAGAAACTAGCAAAAATAGCTAAATTTTTAAAGTAATAAGTATATTTAGCTATCAATTGGTAAAAACCACCCTTTTTGAAATAAAATTATTGAAATATTAATAATCAAACAAGCAAAAATAGCTAAATTTTTTAAGTAATAAGTATATTTAGTTATCAATTGGTAAAAACCACCCTTTTTGAAATAAAATTATTGGAGTAATAATAATCAAACAAGAAAAATAGCTAAATTTTTTAAATTAATAGGTAAATTTTACTATAAATCTGTGAAAACTACCCTTTTTAAAATAAAATTATTGGAATATTATAAAACAAACAAGCAACAATAGCTAAATTTTTTAAATATAAGTATATTTAGCTATCAATCGGTAATAACAACCCTTTTGAAATAAAATTGTTAAAACATTAATAAACAAACAAGAACAAATAGCTAGTTTTTTAAATAATAGGTAAATTTCGCTATAAATCTCTGAAAACTACCCTTTTTTAAATAAAATTATCGGAAAATTATAAAACAAACAAGCAACAATAGCAAAATTTTTTAAATAATAGGTAAATTTAGCTATAAATCGTTGAAAACCCCCTTTTTGAAAAAAAATTATTGAAATATTTATAAACCTACAAGAAATAATAGCTAAATTTTTAAATAATAAGTGAATTTAGCTATAAATCGCTAAAAACCACCTTTTTGAAATAAAATTATTTATTCCAGTAAAATTTTATTAAAAATCGCTGGATTTGACGAGAAAATAGCTAAATTAGCAGCAGTGTAGAAAAAAAACACACAGAGTTGCATATTACCAGCGTTACCATTTGTCATGTTATCTCTTTTTTATAAGTATTTTTAGACGTAAAAATGTTTAAAATTTTTATAGAGATTTTCATAAATAATAAACTAAAATTTGCAGTATATTAGATGAAAGGATGCAGTGAAGTTTAAATGCAATAAAGCAATGTTAGATAGTATCTGTCCTTTATTACTGTTAAGTTGTTTAATTTTGTTTTCTCCTTAAATACTCCCAAATACGTATATTCTTTTAGGTGGTAAAAAATCTAAAGATGATGAAATCGATTTTAGACTTAACTGTTCAAAGTCTTATGCTGAATTATGTAATGTTCTGTTCAAAAGTTAGATTTTGACAACGACCTTATGGAACACGTTGTAGTTTTACTTTTAACTACTTTAAGCACATTTTATTCAATAATTAATTTTGGTTCTAACCATTTTTTTATTATATTTTATATAATACACCCTTCACCTCGAAAACCAATTAGAATTGTGTTTTCTTGTCTTCGCCACAATCTTAGCTATAAACTAGGAGAAAGAAAGCTTTAAACTAAATAGCCCTGAAAAACTGTATTTAGTGCATTTAAATTGCTAAAATATTAAATGTTGTAAAATTCCTTTCTTCATAAAAATAATTTAATGAAAATTAAATTTAATGAACTTAAGCCTAATTAAAAATATTAAATATTAAATTTTTATAAATATTTCACCATTTTTGGTCAATTGTCCAAATATTTAACGTTATCGAGTTCAAACTCTTTCTCGTGTGGAATTTCACGAAGCACTTATCGTAACCAACGAAACCCTTTTGCGTTTTGCTAATTTTTATGTTATTTTTCTCATGTCAAAATCTCGGCAAGAAATTATTTTCGCTACAATTGTAGCCTACAGACTATAAGGAAACAAAAGTAGAACAAAATAATCCGGAAAAATGCATCTAATGCCTCAAAATTGCTAAAATGTCGAACAATTTTAATTTATATATCTTTTTGCGTCATTTTTGGCCCGTAGCTGCCAAACGGTAATCTTCAGAAAAAATATTCCTTTTACTCTAATGCATAATTCCTGGAAAAGAATTTTTTCACATTTTTCAGTTGTATTTTTTATCGGAAATTCGTGAAATACACAAATAAACAGATAAACAGATAAACAAATAAGCAAATAAACAAATATACAATTAACAAATAACAAATAAACGAACAGATAAACAAATAAGCAAATAAACAGATAAACAAATTAGCAAATTAACAAATAAACAAATTAACCAATTAACAAATAAAAAAATAAACAAATAACTAACAATGTGGCATGCCATAACGTCCAGTGTCATAGTGTCCATGGACACTGTCATAACTTTCAAAAGTGTCACAGTGTCCGTGGGCATTATGACACTATGCAAATGGACATCATGATACTTTCAAAAGTGTCATAAGGTCCGTAATTACTAAAGCGGTTAAATACAAAAAGATCTACATCTTGTGCCCGGCCAAAGGCCGGCTATACTGAGAAGCTTTAGCTAGCGAAGCCGGTGTTTGTTATACCATAGAGGAGAAAATCCTTGCGCCCTGCCGAAGGCCGGCTGTGCAGATAAGTTTTAGTTAGCGAAGCCGGTATTTGTTATACCATAGAGGAAAAAATTCTTAAGCCCGGCCGAAGGCCGGCTATGATCCCAAATTTGTTCAGATTCTCGCTTGCAAGAATTTTTGAAATTTTCGTTGTGGACATTATGTCACTTTTCTGATGGACATTATGACACTTTTAAAAGTGTCATAGTGTCCATGGACACTATGAGACTGGACGTTATGACATGCCACCAACTAACAACAAATGAACGAACAAATAAACAGATAAACAAATAAGAAAATAACAAATAAACGAATAAACAAATTAACAAATTAAAACATACGCAAATAAACAAATTAACAAATAAACATATAAACAAATAAGCGAATTAATAAATTAACAAATTTACCAATTAACAAATAAACAAATAAAAGAATAAACGAATACACGAACAAACGAATAAACGAATAAACAAATTAACAAATAAGCAAAAAAAACAAATCAACAAATAAACAAATTAACCAATTAACAAATAAACGAACAAACGTATAAACAAATTAAAAAAAGACAAATAAACAAATTAACAAATAAACAAATAAGCAAATTAACATATAAACAATTTGACAAATAAACGAATAATCAAATAAACAAATCAACAAATTAACAAATAAACGTTTAAACAAATTAACAAAAAAAAAACAAATTAACAAATAAACAAATAATCAAATAAAGAAATAAACGAATTAACAAATAAACAAATTTACAAATAAACAAATTAACAAATAAACAAATTAACAAATAAACAAGTTAAAAAATAAACAAATCAACAAATAAACAAATTAACAAATCAACAATTTAGCAAATTAACAAATTAAAAAATAAACAAATAAACGAATAAACAAATAAACAAATTATATGTAAAAATTTGTAAACAATTTAACAAATTAACAAATAAGCAAATAAACAAAAAATAAACAAAAAACAAACAAAAAAAAAACAAATTAAGGAATTAACATATTAACAAATAAACAAATTTACAAATTAACAAATAAACAAATTAACAAATGAACAAATAAACAAACAAAAAATTAACAAACAAATAAACAAATTAACAAATAATCAAGTTAACAAATTATCAAATTAGCAAATTAACAAATAAACAAATTAACAAATTAAGAAATTAACAAATAAAAAAATAGGAAAATAACAAATAAACAAATAACAAATAAACAAAAAATCAAACAAACAAATTAACAAACAAACAAATAAATAAATTAACAAATAAACAAGTTAACAAATTATCAAATTAACAAATAAACTAATTAACAAATATACAAACTATCATATTAACAAATAAACAAATAAATAAATAAACAAATAAGCAAATAAACAAATTAACAAATAAATAAATTAACAAATAAACAAATCAACAATTTAGCAAATTAACAAATTAAAAAATAAACAAATTAACAAACAAACAAATAAAAAAATAATAAAATAAACAAATTAACAAATTACGAATAAATTAAAGAAGTAATCAAAAAATAAACAAATTAACAAAAAAACAAAAATTTATACTTTAGTATCCCAACGGTAGCACTGTTTTTCGATAATCACAACGGTAACACTGTTTTTCAATATTAAAAATATGATGGCGGAATTAAAAACGCAGTTTTTATATGAAATATGTGGCAACAAAAATTTTCATATAAATAGTGTACATATTCGGCACACGTCCTTTAAATGTGCACATGGTATAGTTATGTACTGTAAAAATGCGCTTTATGCTAAAAACGATTTGCCTCCGATTTTTCTAAGAATAAGAGCAAAATTATTGAATCTAATGCACGATTTTCAAGAATTTTGTAGATTCCGTTAAAAAAAGGGAAAAAATTTCATGTACTCAAAATATGCTTTTGGAATACATATATATATATATATATATTACTTATGTACATATATTACACACATGCACACATGCACACATATTTAACTCTTTAATAACTACAATGACCGGGTATATTCCCTTTCAGCAATACGAGCTTTTCAAAAGAAAAGACCGTCAAGCGACCCCGCCTTGGACTATTAATAATGCCCGCAAAGGAAAATAGTCGCTCCACAGGGCCTGAAGACGTAAGCGGTGTGTTGCAAAACAGTGCTATTTCACTTGAATAATGTAAAATAATTGATTTTAATTCGAGCTAATTGAATACCTAATTGCATTAGCAGAAGTCAATTAGATTTCTAATTGTAAAGGTAAACCAATTTTTTTTGCTAATGGCAACTAATTGCAATTAGTTTTACCATTGGAATAAAAATTTCAATTATCTAATGGGAATTATTTGAACTAATTCTAATTGTTTGATGAATTAGAGAATTCCACAAAAGAAGGTTAATTAGCAATCATTAGCATTATCTAATCATAACTTAACATCTTTGATTTAAATACGTTTTCTTCTTATAATTTATTTTGCTGTGTTATACATTGCTTATACGCAACAGTAGTTAAATGAAATATTAATACCACCCAAAAAGTATGCTAAGTTTTTTTGTATAAAATCTGAGTTAATTTTTGAGTTAATAGGAAAAGTATACTTATTACGAGTACAAAGTATTTTATATCACTCATACGTAAAAAAACAATAAGGGTCCTCATGATATCGTTTATAAGTCTGTGCAAACTGTGCATTTTTACGCCCTCGTAAATGAACTGTCAAAAATTGTATGAGAATTCATTTACACAAACTTGGTAAATTTGCCCAACAATTTTGTCTCGTAAACTTGCGCTGTTCAATTGTGCATTTATACAAACAGATCTTTTAATGATTTTAACGTCGTTTTCAATGAAAAATCCAAGTGTCTATAAATCACAAACAATAAATTCTAGCAATAATTTCAGTAAATTGGTCTTTTGGCTTTCCTTGAGCATTTTTAAAAGCAAATTTCTCATACATATTAATCACAAATTTAAACACAAATTTTTATATTTTTGAATTTTAATTTTTAATTTATTTTTGTATTGACGTTTCTTACAAACTGACATTAATTGTTTAAAATTACACAAAAGTAAATAAAGGGGTTTCATGAAACAAGACTCGTAAGTTTGCGCATTTGCACAAATGGCAATTTTAAGCGACATCATGAGGACCCTTACTATATGTAATAAAGTAAATAAGAATATTTGTGCAATGAATCAGCCATTTATTAACATCACATTCAATTAATACCAAATTTTACACGATGGTAGTATAAGAGTTTTCAAGTTTCGATTTTGACAATAAACTGAAAATACTTTTTAGGAACAACTCAATGGAGTCCTAAAGTATTTTTTAATACGAAAATACCAAGTGTTGGCACATAATGGCATATCTCCAAAAAATAGTGAACAATTTTTCCATTGAAAAATTTTCTTTTCCCCATACATTTTTAAGAGAAAATGGGAATACATTTTATTCAGGATACGGGTGATTATATAACAAGCTTAAATTTTTCGAAATATTCTTAAAAGCGATCTCTGAAAGATGATAATATTGAAGAAAAATATTACGAATTCTAAATAATGTAACTTTTATAGATCCACCATTCCCATGGTATATTTTGAACATTCAAGTGCAATTTTTATGCAAAAGAAACCTCTACTACTGAATTCAATATGCCACAATTCAAGAACAAAAATCATTTAAAAAAGAACAGGTTTAAGCAAATCTTCTATGGGCGTGTGTGAAACGGTAGCAAAGTATTATGGTAAAAAAATATTTTGATGTGGGGAAAAAATTGTATGTTTGTGCTGTGTGAAATAATATCTTTTTTGACGATATAAAATTTTGACTTTTGTAAAAAATAATTAAAAAATATTTATAAATGAATGAACAATTCAGGAAAATAAATCCCAAGACATAATTTTTTTGTAGATGTCTCTATTTGTATTTTATTTATTGTTTATTTTGAGTTCATCCAATTTTGTAAACGTTTTTATTTTACTTTTTCAATTTAAATTTCTAATTTGCTGCTTGTCAGAAATTTTATTGGTTGTGTCAAAAATTCTACTAGCCCCCAGGGCTAGTGAAATTTTATTCACCTCAATAGTGTCAAAATTTTACTTCCATGAGTACTTTGCTACCGTTTCACACACACCCTATATATATAAAAATAAGTTGTCCTATGTTCGTGATTTTATAACTCGAGAACCACTGAACCGATTTTCAAACGAGTACATGCGTTGGAAAGGTCTCACTGATGGTTTATAAAAAAACAATTATCGAACAATTTCTACGAATATGCGTTATACGCGCACTTTTATGACGCGGTGTTTTCCCTATATAGAATGTATTTTTTTCCTTATGAGAACTACGTTTTGTCGGTATGAGGCTCGGCTTGCCCGCGTCATTGACTTATTTAATTTCTGTGTGTTTATTGATTGTCATTTAAGTGAACAGTGGGAGCATTGACATTTTTTAATTTGCATCAAAAAAAATATTCAACAATGCCGCGACGAAGTCGTTCACAAATTGGCCGACGAACACGCCACAGCAGTCAAATACGTTTAAATAGAACTAATCAGGATGAAGAAGAGCGATAAGAAAGTAATGAATTAGCAAGGCAACGAATGGCATGATCAAGATCAAATAAAAATCAAGAACAAAGAGCAAAAATTAGCTCATGAAAAAATTGATAATGGAAATGGTGGGATGTACTTCTTGGATGCACCAGGTGGTACTGGCAAACATTTTTTGATTACTTTAATTTAAGCAGCTGTACGAGCACGTGGTAGAATTGCTTAGACACTTGCATCTTCTTGAAATGCAGCCACTTTATTGGATGGTGGTATGACAGCGCTTTCAGCGCTAAAATTGTCTTTGATTATCACGATAAATGAAGAACCATAAAGCAATTTATCAAAATCCTCTGGCATGGCTAGAGTTTTGAAATAATTTGGTATTTTGTTGTGGATGAATTGAAGTTTTGAATCGAACAATGAGAGATTTCCGGGAAAATCCAAATTTATTTGGTGGTGCTTTAATATTGTTAGCAGGAGACTATAGACAAACACTACCTGTAATCTCAAAATCAATACCAGCTGATGAAATAAATGCATGCTTAAAGCTATCAAAGTTATGGAAATACGTTGAAACGTTAAGACTCACCACCAATGTTCGAGTGCAATTGCAAAATGATCAGTCAGCTGTAACAATTTTAAATGTCAATGGAAATTCAAATGCAAGATCTTGATATATCCCGAGAGTACTTCAAAAGCGATGTAACGCTTATATTATCTACTGTTTCTGCTTTGCATTATTTTATTAAAAGCTAAGAAAATAGTTATACAATATAAAATACAGAAAATAATCTAACATAGAAATTGATCTTAAGGGACACAAAGTATCTCTTTAAAACAAAGACTTTAAAACAAGTACGTATCTTCTAAAGCCTTTTTAGGGAAAACTATCCTGAGAAATCTTTGTTGTTTACTTTCAAAACTGTTTTCTTCTTTTTTTCTCTGCCACCTTTTAAGACTTTAAACATTCATAAATGATTTAAAGTTACGTTTGTTTTGAAAGGTAACTAAATTTTTAATTAAATTTAAAACACATGAACCTGATTTTTATGCCCTTCACCGAAGGTAAAAGGGTATATATAAGTTTGTCATTCCTTTTGTAATTTCTACAATATTGATCCTACACCCTATAAAGTATATATATTCTGGGTCCTTATGAAAAGCGAAGTTGATTTAACGATGTCCGTCTGTCCGTTGAAATGGGGTTTCCGAAGACCCCATATGATGGGGGCCAGGTTATTATACATTTATGTCACATATGGTCCGGAATTGTTTCTTGGCTGAGATATGATCAAAAAACCACGACTACCTCTAATTTTTCTCAAAAATCCCTTGTGGTAGTTGTATTTTTATTACTTTTTGCTGTATATCTGGGGAACGGCAAGAGCCAAAGTTTCAAAATTAGGTACATACATTTAGGTTGTCAATACACAACAGCCTACAAAATGTGAACGGGATTGGAGAAGTGGTCGTGGTACCTCCCGTACAAAAAAAATAAAAATTGTATAAAAACCTAAATTTTAGGGCTGCCATATGTCCTATGGATATGACTTATATACCAATATCGGAATATCGGAAATTTTTAGTAGAACATATTTTATAAAAAACTCGGAAAAATCGGTTCAGATACGAAAAAGTTACGGCCAAAAGTTTTTTAAATACCCATTTTCGGGGACCAAAGATCTTTCCGAGTCCAAGTTTTATAACCCAAGTAAATGGTAAATTTCTTCTTAAACACGGCGGTATGCAAATCTTTCAAATCGGTTAAAAAATGGCTGAGTTATAACCAAAATACTGAAATCTCAAAATTACTCTTTTTATACCCTTCACCGAAGGTAAAAGGGTACATATAAGTGTGTCATTCCGTTTGTAATTTGCTACTTAAAAACTCGCCAAAAAAGGTAAATCTACAGTAGGACAACACTGCCTATACCAAAAGAAACAAACAAACACACATACATGGTACAAACCATTTTGGTGAATATAGGCCACTATTACGGGGGTTGAGTTTAGAAACTGTGAGTCCTCTGGTTCAAATCTTGGTTTTTCAAAGCGAATTTTTTTTTCTCATATTTATGTTCTAAAACGATTTAAAAAAAAATTTACCAGTTTTAGGCCCGTTTTCACAACTTATCGATAGCTTAAAGTAGATTTTAATCGGCCTTATAAAAAGTGTTCCATTATTCAAACTTTACTTTAACCTAATGTGAGCGATAAAGTAATTTAAAATCCATCGTACATGTTAGGTAAAACTAAAGTTGTAATAATGGAACACTTTTTATACGTTCGATAAAATCCTACCTTTAGCTATCGGTAAGTTGTGAAAACGGGCCTAAGATTTTAAAATTTAATTTATAATGAAGTTTTTAGAATTGTGAATATGTATGTATACATATGTATGTATGTAAAAATTATTTAGTTTTTGTCTAGTTGCTCTGTATTCCGCTCGCACAATGATGAAGGGTATATAAGCGGGTGTGTTCTAGAATCCGAATCCACTCGAAAGTGGATTACTTTAGCATTATTGGTGTTCTGCATTTCACATCCACATGTTTTTATTCGTTTTCAATTAGAGTAGATATGGGTTGGTGAAAGTAAACCGAATCGACTTTTATTGTAATATGTGATAATATTTTTAACAAAAATATTAATATTGCTTTTAGCTTAAAATCTTCTTAATCCAATTTAATCAAAAATATATCGTTATCTAAAACGCAAAAGGCCCTTACTAACCCTAAATTTAAAGTCTACTTTTTCATTGATTTTGATGTAATTATACCAAATTTTTTTTTAACGATTTTTATGTTATTTTCAGACAATTTGTTTCTTTAATCGATTTAGCGATCTCTTATTTTTTGGGTTTGTTTAAAATTTTGCAATTTTTTGCGAATTTTAGCCATGTTCGCGATATAAGCGATTTGGTCGTGTAAGTTTTCTGATTCTTTACAGCTTTAACGATTTATAATAAATAGTTGACTTTGCTATCATGCCGCTGTTAGCAAATTTTTGCGAATTTCCTTGAATTTAGCAATTTTTACCGATTTTTTGCCATTCCTTATAGTTTTAGGGACTTTAAATCAATTTTATGGCTGGTTTGAAATATTAAAAATTTTCGCGAATTTTCGCTATTTTTGCAATTTTTTTGTTATTTTCCGACCTTTTGTTTTTTTTAACCCATTTAGAGATTTCAAATAAATTTTAGTGTTTGTTTAAAAGATTGCAATTTTTCGAGATTTTTAGCCATGTTAGCGATTTTTTTGTGATTCTTTACAGCTTTCACGATTTTTAGAAAATATTAGACATTGCTATCATGCTTCGGTTAGCAAATTAGCGATCTTTAGTTCAACAAAAGTTCTTTCGAACAAAAACTTCGAATACACAAAAACATGCGGATTTGAGAACACCAATTTATGACTTATGCGGATTCAAAAAATTTTTCGTTTTCAATTCGAGTCTAAACCTAGAACATACCTGAAGATTCGGCACAGCCGAATATAGTACTCTTACTTTTTTTGCTCTTATTGTTTTAAATCTATAAGGGTGTTCATTTCAAAGTTTTTTTTGGCCGGAAAAATGGAAAAAAGAAAATTTACACTCTTATTGACGTGAACGGGTAGTACAAACTGTCGAAAAAAATCTGCCAAATAATTCGTGGAAGTAATTATTTTTTTTCAATATGCCAAATAAGTGTAAAATAATTAATTTATTTAATTGTCACATCATTAACTAAAATTGATAATATTTACGAAAATAAGGATATGTAAAGATACATTTTCATGAAAACAATACAATATAAACTTTGAAATATTAAATTGCAGAAATGTTTACTTCATTCACTTCATTTCTTTTTTTTAATTCTTTTTAATAACTTTTTTATTGAACTCATTCTTAATATGTGTTTTATCTTTTTGAAAGTTAAATGAGAAAGAAGTTATGTTTAAAACAGTGATAACCAAGCCCCGAACGCCCACACCCAAAGATATTATGTGCTTGTGTGCGTGGTGGTGCTTTCACAAAGCTTGAGCAGAGACTGATGGTAGACTGATGTTTTGAAACGAACAAAGTTGTTGTATACATGTGAATTACCAATATATATATAAAAATACGATTATTGACTTACTCGCGGGTCTATGGAGTGGTTATCACTGGTTTAAAATGTTGTAACTATAAAAAATAATTTTTAAAATCAGAGTTGTACAATTCAAGAGTTTATAAAAAGAGATGTAATTTTTCGTACTTTGTATTAAAAATTAGCAATATTTTTTGAATGGCAACATCATTTCGTTTGACGTTTATAGTGGAAAATAACATCTTTTTATCCTGACTTTTTTACACTTGGTTATATTTTGACAAAAATGTAACATATAAAAAAACTGAAATGAATACCTTTTATAGTTTGTTATTAAGGAAGGGTAAATAAACTTATATTTTTCCAGGTTGTTAAGATAATACTGTTTACAAAATATCTTAAATTAAACAAAAAAAATCTCTTAATTTTTAAAAAAATATAACTGTTAAAATCTCTTAAATATACAAGAAATATTTTTTTTACTTTCTCTTTTTGCAGAAAAATTCATAATAAGGTTTTTATTTTAACTTCTCTTCTACTTGCAGAAGAAAGTTTACATAAAAGTTAATAAAAGAGAGGCAAATTTATTCTTGTAAAATAAGAAAAGCAATTTTTGTAGAGATTTTTAATAAAGAGTAAACAAAACATTGTAAAATGGTCAATACTCAGCGCTGCCAGAAGTAAGATTTTACCTTATTTTTTAAGATTTTTTAACCGAAAAAAGAATTTAAGATTTTTTCCCCAAAAACAAGACTTTTTGTTATGTCTAGACGAAGGTTAGGTTCAATAAAAAAAAAACCTTCCTTGTTCCCATTTAAACATTTTTAAACGAAATAAAACAATTTAGTATAAGAAATTAAATTTTTTTGTTATGTTTTTTTTTTTTGTTTATTTTATGTTTTAAATAAAATATGAATTGTTACTAAAAAAACTACTTTTTTCATATATAAGATTTTTTTTCAAAAATAAGATTTTTTCTTCAAAAGTAAGATTTTTTTTGGTGAAATTAAGATTTTTTGCTGAAAATTTCTGGCAGCCCTGGTCAATACAATGCATTTATTACGTTCATTCATTATTTGCGGTTAATATTCGTTGTTGTGTTTAAGAGAGAGAGAGAGAGGTGGAAATATTAGAACAGTCAGAATCATAAACAGTGTTAGTGTGTCAACACACCTCAATACCCTTTAGGAAATGTCAATAGTGAAAATGTACTAATTCACTATTGACTTTGGCAATAATACTGCTGACTAACTGCACACCAGAAAATGCTTGTCATTTAAATAGTTATCAAGAGCTATTGAGTAGCTAGTTCTTGTAAGACCATGTGGAAACATTGAAACCAGATATTCACTAATACATTTTCATAGTTGTGGTCTATATATTGTTTTTAATACTTTAAATAGAATTTTTTGCTAATAATAAAAGTGGACTGTTGCATAGTTTTTATTAATTTCAGCTTAAGAGCTAAAAGGCAGGCAAATGTGTACCAAAATAATCGACAAATGTGGCGATTCCAGGTTTCCTGTAGGGTATTTGTCCTCTCACATATAAACGTATTTATCAAAACGATGGATATGAGTTCAACAACAGTGTAAAGAATAATAGTGTTTAATACGGTGGTGTGTCATAACGTCCAGTGTCATAGTGTCCATTTGTTATACCATAGAAGAGAAAATCCTTGCGCCCGGCCGAAGGCCGTCTATACTGAGAAGCTTTAGCTAGCGAAGCCGGTGTTTGTTATACTATAGAGGAGAAAATCCTTGCGCCCTGCCGAAGACCGGCTGTGCAGATAAGCTTTAGTTAGTGAAGCCGGTATTTGTTATACCATAGAGAAAAATATCCTTTAGCCCAAAAGTGTTTTCGTTATATATTTAATATATAAACCCAGAGAAAAAGCAACAAAACCATTTTAAAAAAAAATTAACCATAATATGTTTAATTTAACCAAATCATTGTAACTGAAACCATATTATGGTTAAATAAGTTTCTTTAGAAATAGTTTTGTTGTGACCAGTGTCACAGTATCAGGACAGCTTGTATTCAATAAACAACTCTAAAGCCTATAGTACACGGAATGTGAAAAGCTACATGCACATGTGGTTCTGACGTAATTTTGTCGTCATCACACAACACGAACTTGCTATTGTGGCTTTGTAGTGTCGTCAAAATTACGTCAAAACCACATGCGCATGTGGCTTTGTACATTCCGTGTACTGTAGGCTTAAGTCATATTTAAGACCGAAGTATGTATATCTTTTTTATTAAAATTACTAGTTGACCTGGTCCACGTTGCTGGCCCTAAGCAAACATTAGTATTGTATTACCACACGGTTTAAATTGAGCATTTAACGACATTTACGGCCTTTAAATAAAAATCCATGGAATACCTATCATAAAGTTTTTTTACAAAATAACTTACATATGGTGTAGATATGGGCTCAATCAAAAAAGAAACGCATGTATTTAAGGCAAATTTAAAATTACTTCATCTTAAGACCAGCGCATAGACAATGTTTTTTGTTTTTTTTTTTATTTGGTGTAAAGAGCCGTTTTCTGATTTTAGGTAAATCGAAAAAAGCGGGCGGGCAAAATTTTCTTTCCGTAAAAACCTATCATTTTAATGAAAAAATCGTCCAAATCGGTCAAACCGTTCACAAATTATGCGCTTAATAGAAAAAGTGGGCGTAAAAGTAGGCGTGGTAATTTTATCTTTCGATGAAAACGTTAAATGGATTAATACGAACAGTTAAAAGAAAAATTAGTCATATCGATTGAGCAGTTTTTTGATTTTAGGTAAATCGAAAAAAGTGGGCGTAAAAGTGGGCGGGGCAAAATTTTCTTTCCTAAAACCTAAGTTGGACCATGGCGATAATTTTAAAGAAAAAATCGTCCAAATTATATAGATGTCATTGGTGGTGCAATATGAAAATTGGATTTTGCCACGCCCCTCCGCCCGCAGACCGAAAATCAAAAATCAGACTTCACAGTGTCACCCGCCTGAATATTCTGAAGATTGCCTGAAAATTTCATCAAAATCGGCTCAGCGGTTTTGGAGTCCATACGTTACATACATACATACACACATACACACATCCATTTTATATAGATAGATAACTGGAGAATGGCTAGACTGATTTTGGATTTCAAAATCAACTAACCATCATCACTCCTCCCTGTACCTTCCCTAAAAATTTTATGGCAATCGGTCAAGCCGTTCTCGAGTTATGGAGTGACAATCAAAATGTACACTTCTTTTTATATATATAGATTTAATAAAACTGAAAATAAAATAACTTTGTAATTCTTGGGTTCACAATGGGTTTGACATTTCAATAAGAGACCAGCTCGTTCTCCAAATTAGAACGGCTGGTTCACAAAAAAGAACGATTTGTTCTCAGAAAGAGAACGGAACGTTCTTAGAAGGAGAACGGTTTGTTCATAGAAAGCGAACGGTTCGTTCTCAAGAAGAGAACGGGTTGTTCTAAAAATGAGAACAACTTGTTATCGAATAGAGAACAGTTCGTGGTCAAAATGAGAACAAAGCGTTCACAGAATAAGAACATTTAGTAACAAATTGTTCATTAAATTTTGTGAACAATCGTTCACCCAATGGGAAAAATCGTGCTTAACTCACTTTTGTCAACGAATGGTGTCATTTTCGTTTTCTTTAGAACGATTCTCCCTCTGTGTATAATTTAAACTTAATAAAAATAACAATTTTTTGTGTACAATGTATTGTTACAATAATCATAGTGTAGTTGCTGTAACCATGCCCAACCATATTTTTGCTCTGCGTGTACTAAATATTTTACAGAAATTTCTCTTTTTTTATTGCACTATACATTTATTTATGTTCATATTCATGTGTATGTAAATATGTTCACTATACATTAATGTACATATATGTTCATGTGTATGTATTTGTGTTTACAACTTACCAATTATATATATACATATGTACATCAATATTTATGTATTGAATTTTAAGCTAAAGTGAAAACCATTTTTTTTATATTTCTATTATGTATTTTCATTTATAGCTCTTTTTTCCAACAGTTATGTAAATGAACGCCTACAAATGAACGACGAGCGCCCCTGTTTGCCAAGAAATGCGCGCCACCAGGATTGGTTCGTCCATTAGTATTTATTGCAATTAATCTCAATACAGCTTAACTCTTTGTACTTGGTAAATTTTTCCATTACATTATATTTGTACTGTTCGCCAAATCTTGAACAATGCATTAAAAATGTAGTGTCATAAGGCCTTTAGACATTATTAAAATATTTCCTTTGCCATGTTTCTGTGTTTTGATTAGGAATGCTCCTTTCCATCTTAAGTTTAAGTATTATTAATGTAATAATGCATTGCAACAAATAAAAAATAAATAATCCGTAATTTTTGAACCAAATAGACAATTTGGTCTATATTCAATACTAAACAAACTTTACTCTTCATACTAGTCAGCCGTTAAAGGACATACATCTTTTAATTATATTACATTTGTAAGAACTGTTGTCTTTGATTTCCGCATTAAAATAAATTAAGTAAATTTTTTTAATACAGATCTCGTGTATTGATAACGAAGCTATTCGTACCAACTTTGGATACTTTTTCTAGTAACGTACTCTAGGAATACATAAATGTGTATTGTCTTTGTTTGGGCGTGACACCATCTCCTTTTTTTTACAAATATTTAAAGCTTATATTAAGCGCGGAGGTGTCAGAAAGATATTGTGAAAATTTACCGAGAATAAATAGAGATTTTTTTATAAAATTCAAATTAATGAAACCTTACTGAAGATTTGTGATCTTGGTACTTATATACAGTTGGTCACGTGCTACATCGTTAGTGGGAAAATTAAAATCTGGAAAATTATTTATTTTATACAAATGATTTATTTATGTTAATACATATATTTACCTGCAAGCACACATGCACATTCCTGGCCCTCGTGAAATATTTTGTGTGGCTGCACTGTAGTTATAGTATTTTTTTTTAATTTATATTTTTATCAGGTCTTTATTTTGCACTTTTGTAACAATATATCAGTTTGTGCCTTATTAACGGACCTTGCCCCTAATATTCCAAATATAAGAAGAACTACTTACATACTTACTCTGTTTCCCAGCAAAAAAAAAATTAGAAAATCAAAGGGAAAAGTGAACGAATGACGAGGAAAAAAAACTATTCACGATAAGGGGGATTTTTTCCCCGTGACATTTTCGGAGGAAAAATTATTCAAGATAGGGGTGGATATGTACATATGTACATATATGGAAAGTCATTTGTTATTTTTCTTAAATTTTAGAAGCCCTAATTAAAAGAAAGAATTAAAAATACATATTGCATTGTTTTATTTAAAAGGGGGTTATTTTTTTGCAAAATACTAGAGAAATTGATCTAAGATTTCTGGCAGAAAGTGAATATTGAAAAATTTTGAGTTCACTCTCTTTAGAGAGACCAGCAAAAACATACATTGCAAAGTAATGAGCTTATATTTTTACCCTTCATTACTTATACATTGGCATTTTAACTCAATATTTCAATACGGCGATGCCATTGGAGGTAAGTACTTACCACCCTCGCTTACAAATACGGAGTTAAATAAGTCATTATGTACCACATTCGCTATCAAATAGGGAGTTAAATAAGTCATTACCACATTTGCTTACAAATAGGAAGTTAAATACATCATAACCACATTCGCTTACAAATAGACACTTCACATTGGTATCAACAAAATTGGATTTGAAATTTACTTTAAATCTGGAATTTATTTCTTTTCATGCATAAGTTACTTTATTATATTCAACAATTTTTATTTTTCGAATTTATTCAATGATCTAATTTTCAGTTATGAATTTTATAAAGTTTTTTCTTAATAGTCCTATTCCTTCAATTTTTAGGAATGACTTTATACACTACCAGACTATTGTCTTGTAAAATGTAACAAGAAAATATATTTTTTTTATTCATTCTTTATTTGCAATCTATCTTAAGATAAAAGCAAATTTGCTCATAAAAATTAAGAAAAGTAAAACGTATTTTTAATAACAATTTATGATCTAAAGGGGAGATCTAAAATATGAACTCTTTTCAATCTTCTAGTTTCTTCACTTTCATCTAATAAGGAGATGGCCAATGAAAAAAATATATAATTTCGTTAAAAAAGTAAGAGTACAACACAACTATAATGGTGACAACAAATCTTACGTGCGACAGGTCAATGATTGGCCCATCACACATTAGACTTATTATGCTGGCGTAAAATGGTAGTTTGTAGGCATGCGAGGTGAAGGGACGAGTTTTTCGTTGGCGTAAAGTTTCAACCAGCTTCAACCCCACACAAGCAGTACAAAACTACAACATGTCCATTTTCAAAAACAACTGAATGCAAAAGGTGTATGCCACAACCCTGTCGGACTTTTATGAGCTAACTCAAAATAAGGCTGACTTTTAACTAACACATTTTTAACTAACTTTAGAAATAACTCAAATCTGATACAGAAATAAACAAAAATTAAAAAACATTATTAATACAGCTAAAACTTTATTTTGTTGAAATATTTTTTTGTTTTCATTTAACAGAGAAAAATTTGTCGTTATTTCATAAAATTAAAAAAATTTAAAATCAAAGTGCAAAAAGTGAACAATAAAATATAATTAATATTTTAATAGTCTTATTCCTTCAATATTTTCCAGGAATATTTTCTTATCAGAATTTTTGTTTGTATATTTGAATAATGCTAGGAACACAACTGGGACGAACGACGAATTTTTGGCCGCGAATATTCGTCGCCAAAAATAAAAAATATCTGTGTATATGAAAAAGCACACAATTAGGGCGCCGACGAAAATTCGCCGGACGTTGCAAACTTTAAATAGATTTAATTCTAATTCTTACGCCGGCGAACGACGAACAAATCAGTACCGGTTAGCCATATTGTTTGAAAATGGTAAATAAAGTTACTTTTTACTTTAGAAATTGTAAAATTTTAACTAAATATAATTTAAAATACAAATTGTAAAAAAATTGACAATAAAAAAGTATTTTAGTTAGTTGTTCTTAATGTTTTGTTTGTGAAGTATTTTTTGTTCATATGGTACCACTATTTCTTGTTTATACAACATATTTTATTTCCATTTTGTTTTTTCGTCGTTATTGTGTTTCATACGCCGAATTTATACAGCGAATTTCTTCCGAATAATTCGTCGTGCTGGACGAAATTCGTCGTTCGTCCCAGTTGTGTTCTTAGCATAAGACTAATAAAGTATAAAAGCTTTTGTGGATTGTAATTTGACTTAGAATACACATTCGAATAATATGAAAATTTATATAATAAATGTACTCACCATGAGAAATAAATTCCCAGATTCTATTTGTTAAAATAATTAAGTTAATAACATAAAATTTATAATAAATATTGTAAGAAATAATAAAAATATATAATTTATTAATAATAATATAAATATGAAGGGTGGAGTGAGTGTTGACTTGTTCTGATAATCTACAAGCTGCCTAGTAAAAGCCAAATATAAGTTAGTCAATTTATACCTAACTCATAGTGCCATCTTACTTTATGCACTACAAGTTAACTCATAATCAGCTAGCTTTTGATAAGCTGAAACTTATGCAGAGTGAGTGATTATTGACTCGCTCTGATGACACTACGTGTAAAAACTGAATAAAGTTTAACAAGGGAAATGAGCTAGCTTTTTAGTCACCTGTGACTCATTTCTGGTTAACAATAAGTTAGTTTTAAGTTAACTCAAAGTCCGACAGGAAATAAACACTTTGACAACACACTCGAATTGTTTGTTAAAAATAAATAAATATACTAGCTGACTGTCGAAGCGCGCAAAAAGATAAGAGTTGCCTAACTTGTCGCTTCGCTCTGCGTTAAAATTACTTTATGTGACATGATTCGTATAAGAATGAATATTTCATCTTGGATGTCAAAGCGAAGCTCTTACGCAACGCAAAGCAAAAGTTTTATCTGACATGGCCTTTATACATACACACAAAGTTGTATACACGTACACATTTTATGGCAGTTAATTTTACTACAGTGTGTGATTGATGAAACAAAAATTGTTCGCTTAAAAAGTAGTCTAATGTGCGAAAGCTCATTAAAAGTAAAAATAATTTTTGGGTAAAAGCAATACAATTTTTAAGAGAGATTAGTGCATAAAATTCTGATATAAGAAGCATTAAAATATTGCCTCAGGTTTCTCTAAAAACGGCATTTGAATTGCTGGCAGCGAAAACCACTTCTGTTTTCATCACGTTCGAATGCCTTGTTTTTTTTTTTAAAACATCAAATTTTTTTTTTGATTTTTAAAAACTTATTGATGCAGTGCATGCTTGTACTGTAGAAAATATTGCTGGAGTTCGCGATAGTGTATCTAAAAAGCCGTCCACCTCAACTCGTCATCGTGCCCAACAATTGCAACCCTCACGCTCATCGTTGATCAACATTATACATAAAGATTTGCATTTACACGCTTACAAGGTGCAATTGCCTCAAGACCTAAAGCCCCTTGAGCATTCTAAACGTTGTCAATGGTCAGAATGGTGGCAAGAAATGGCAACAGTGGATGATAAATTTTCGAAGAAAATCATCTTCAGTAAAGTTATAATAATGGAACACTTCTTATACGGCCGATTAAATCCTACCTTTAGCAATCGGTATGTTGTGAAAACGGGCCTAAATATGTATATCGCAGTTTAGGCGATGGCAGCAACAATGTAACTCGCATTTATGTTGTTCGTGTCTTCCTTAAAACTCATTGTTTTCTTAATTTGTTGTTGTATCTTCCTTTCTTTGTTTCCTATATATAGAATTTTAACATCATCGAAGTTAATTATGTGACCAGTATGTAGAATGTGTTGTGCTAGTGCTGTTGTCTCTTTTCTCCGCATTATGTCCATCTTGTGTTCTCCCATTCTTGTCTCCAGTGTACGTTTTGTTGTTCATATATAAATTAGCTCGCATTTCTGTGTGTCATTTCTTCACATTGTAATTCGTATACAATGTTACTTTGTTGTTGTTTTTTAATCGGCGCCTTAACTCTAGAAAAAATCGTGCTTAATGTCAAATTGGGTTTGCAAAACAGATGTTTTATGTTTTTATTGACGACTGTATGTTATTCTTATCGGTTAACCCAGGTACATATGTATTTTACACTGTAAAATTTGTTCTCTTCTTTTCCTGTGTTTGCCGATTTGCTGTGGTGATTCTGTCCTAATCCAATCGCATTGTTCATCAATGTAGATGTGCGTATGGTGGGGAAGCTTCTGTTTTTAAAATATTTGTTATATGTTTGTTTTAATTATGAAATTGTGTATCACTTATTTTGTATACCCTAGAAATTAATTTTTTTGTTGTGTTTATAAACGAAGCAGCAAAAAGTCGAGAAATTTTAATTAATTTAAGAATTTCATAGAACGCAATATTTGTATGGGAGCCCCCCTAAGAAGTGGAGATAAGGGGCAAATATGTCTCAAGAAAATATTAAGGAAATACATTATATCCCAGTAGGAGTGCTCCTAGGCAGCTGTGGAACCTTTTCTTCAATATATATGAAGAATATAATTTATATGGAGCATTTTATGGGATTTTTTTTAATTATTAAATTCTTTATTCAACATTATGTATGAATGGAGAATGTGCCAATGCAGAAAATTTATTTTCAATGACATTTTGACGTAAAATTTTTTTTAAATGCGGTTTTTGTGCCATTTACAATACAAAACAAAAGAACAAATATGCAAATTTATGCTATTCCAAAGAAATTTGCATGCATTATTACCACACTTTCACTTTGCGGTAGGAATTTTGAAAATCCACAGTTACCGATTAAAAATTCTTAAAATTAAGAAATAAAGTCATAAATGCTTACATCTTTGTATTTTTATGCTTACAAATCCACACAAATCGGTCTTTTATTGTGCAGTCAAAACCGCACTAATCGTTCTTGTAAAAAAACTTAAATAACATATTCTGTTGTTTTACCTGGAACAGGTAGAAATATTAATCGGCCTTTGTTTGTTTGTTTTTTTTTAACATAATCGACTGGTACTTTGATTAAAACAATTACAGTATAAATAAGAGTTCCTCAACCCCTTCACTGTCATATGGAAAGTGCTTGCGAAAGTGATTAGTGAAG
>CASGGT010000128.1:17500-24111 GCA_949318255.1 Pollenia labialis | reverse complement strand
ACATACATACATACATACATACATACATACATACATACATACATACATACATACATACATACATACATACATACATACATACATACATACATACATACATACATACATACATACATACATACATACATACATACATACATACATACATACATACATACATACATACATACATACATACATACATACATACATACATACATACATACATACATACATACATACATACATACATACATACATACATACATACATACATACATACATACATACATACATACATACATACATACATACATACATACATACATACATACATACATACATACATACATACATACATACATACATACATACATACATACATACATACATACATACATACATACATACATACATACATACATACATACATACATACATACATACATACATACATACATACATACATACATACATACATACATACATACATACATACATACATACATACATACATACATACATACATACATACATACATACATACATACATACATACATACATACATACATACATACATACATACATACATACATACATACATACATACATACATACATACATACATACATACATACATACATACATACATACATACATACATACATACATACATACATACATACATACATACATACATACATACATACATACATACATACATACATACATACATACATACATACATACATACATACATACATACATACATACATACATACATACATACATACATACATACATACATACATACATACATACATACATACATACATACATACATACATACATACATACATACATACATACATACATACATACATACATACATACATACATACATACATACATACATACATACATACATACATACATACATACATACATACATACATACATACATACATACATACATACATACATACATACATACATACATACATACATACATACATACATACATACATACATACATACATACATACATACATACATACATACATACATACATACATACATACATACATACATACATACATACATACATACATACATACATACATACATACATACATACATACATACATACATACATACATACATACATACATACATACATACATACATACATACATACATACATACATACATACATACATACATACATACATACATACATACATACATACATACATACATACATACATACATACATACATACATACATACATACATACATACATACATACATACATACATACATACATACATACATACATACATACATACATACATACATACATACATACATACATACATACATACATACATACATACATACATACATACATACATACATACATACATACATACATACATACATACATACATACATACATACATACATACATACATACATACATACATACATACATACATACATACATACATACATACATACATACATACATACATACATACATACATACATACATACATACATACATACATACATACATACATACATACATACATACATACATACATACATACATACATACATACATACATACATACATACATACATACATACATACATACATACATACATACATACATACATACATACATACATACATACATACATACATACATACATACATACATACATACATACATACATACATACATACATACATACATACATACATACATACATACATACATACATACATACATACATACATACATACATACATACATACATACATACATACATACATACCCTTACTGTTTACTAAAATAACCGTTTATCACTCATAATTCTCATTTAGTTTATTTTATTTTTGTATAAATAGATTAAGTTTGTACAAAACAAACAGAGTAGAAACTGGTACTAACCACAGTATTTTACTCTTAGTAGCTAGTTTTAACAGTAGTTAATCGTAGATTGCCGACTGCCTTCGCCTCCCGAATTGCGCTGGTGTCAGCATTATTATCAACCGTAGTTAATCGTAGATTGCCGACTGCCTTCGCCTCCCGAATTGCGCTGGTGTCAGCATTATTATCAACCGTAGTTAATCGTAGATTGCCGACTGCCTTCGCCTCCCGAATTGCGCTGGTGTCAGCATTGTTATCAACCGTAGTTAATCGTAGTTTGCCGACTGCCTTCGCCTCCCGAATTGCGCTGGTGTCAGCATTATTATCAACCGTAGTTAATCGTAGTTTGCCGACTGCCTTCGCCTCCCGAATTGCGCTGGTGTCAGCATTATTATCAACCGTAGTTAATCGTAGTTTGCCGACTGCCTTCGCCTCCCGAATTGCGCTGGTGTCAGCATTATTATCAACCGTAGTTAATCGTAGTTTGCCGACTGCCTTCGCCTCCCGAATTGCGCTGGTGTCAGCATTATTATCAACCGTAGTTAATCGTAGTTTGCCGACTGCCTTCGCCTCCCGAATTGCGCTGGTGTCAGCATTATTATCAACCGTAGTTAATCGTAAATTGCCGACTGCCTTCGCCTTCCGAATTGCGCTGGTGTCAGCATTGTTATCAACCGTAGTTAATCGTAGACTGCCGTTCCTGAATCACCCCCCCGTGTCACCGTGGCGGCTCCTTCGCCTTCACCGAGTAACGTTCTAACCAGCAACCCCCTGCCGCTTCCGTCCCCGCCTGCAGCTGCGCCAACTCACCAGAAAGCTGTCATAGATCTAAGTATTTAGCGTAGATTAAGATTTCATAAATAAAAGCTTTGTTCATTTATTATTACCACCTACAAAAGTATACCGTGTTTTCATTTCAAAGGAAGCAGACCTTCGAATTGACCCTGGACAGGCTGAGTCATACCTCGGCTGGAAAAATAAACTGCGTTACAATGGCGCCCGAGCAGGGACCCGATTCCGAAACCGCAACTTGTGGCAAAACTTCTCACCAAACCACCAACGGAACTGAATCGGGCCGAGAACAAAGTATTGAAACTGAATCTACGCCGAATATCCTACAGACGGATTCTGTGGGCTGGATCTACTTACTGCGAAAGGACAAATTAATGGAAGTTTGCCGGCAACACAACATTCCTATAACTGAAGGTGCTACCGTTGACCGGCTCCGACGACAGCTCGGTGAACTAATACGTACGAAGCGGCAGAGGGCCTCGTCAGAAAACCTACTGACAGCCTTGGAGGAGGAAGTGTTGAGAGAGGAGAAACTCCGCTACTCAGCCAAGTCAGCCTCGAGGTGCCTCGTGCCGATCGGCAGAAGGGGCAACCGAGCGCTCCGAGCGACTCGGAAGTCATGACCACTATTCGGCGATGGGAGCTGACGTATGATGGGGGCGACCACTTAATGGAGTTCATCGAACGGCTCGAGGAGCTAGCGGAATTACATACATACATACATACATACATACATACATACATACATACATACATACATACATACATACATACATACATACATACATACATACATACATACATACATACATACATACATACATACATACATACATACATACATACATACATACATACATACATACATACATACATACATACATACATACATACATACATACATACATACATACATACATACATACATACATACATACATACATACATACATACATACATACATACATACATACATACATACATACATACATACATACATACATACATACATACATACATACATACATACATACATACATACATACATACATACATACATACATACATACATACATACATACATACATACATACATACATACATACATACATACATACATACATACATACATACATACATACATACATACATACATACATACATACATACATACATACATACATACATACATACATACATACATACATACATACATACATACATACATACATACATACATACATACATACATACATACATACATACATACATACATACATACATACATACATACATACATACATACATACATACATACATACATACATACATACATACATACATACATACATACATACATACATACATACATACATACATACATACATACATACATACATACATACATACATACATACATACATACATACATACATACATACATACATACATACATACATACATACATACATACATACATACATACATACATACATACATACATACATACATACATACATACATACATACATACATACATACATACATACATACATACATACATACATACATACATACATACATACATACATACATACATACATACATACATACATACATACATACATACATACATACATACATACATACATACATACATACATACATACATACATACATACATACATACATACATACATACATACATACATACATACATACATACATACATACATACATACATACATACATACATACATACATACATACATACATACATACATACATACATACATACATACATACATACATACATACATACATACATACATACATACATACATACATACATACATACATACATACATACATACATACATACATACATACATACATACATACATACATACATACATACATACATACATACATACATACATACATACATACATACATACATACATACATACATACATACATACATACATACATACATACATACATACATACATACATACATACATACATACATACATACATACATACATACATACATACATACATACATACATACATACATACATACATACATACATACATACATACATACATACATACATACATACATACATACATACATACATACATACATACATACATACATACATACATACATACATACATACATACATACATACATACATACATACATACATACATACATACATACATACATACATACATACATACATACATACATACATACATACATACATACATACATACATACATACATACATACATACATACATACATACATACATACATACATACATACATACATACATACATACATACATACATACATACATACATACATACATACATACATACATACATACATACATACATACATACATACATACATACATACATACATACATACATACATACATACATACATACATACATACATACATACATACATACATACATACATACATACATACATACATACATACATACATACATACATACATACATACATACATAGATACATACATACATACATACATACATACATACATACATACATAGATACATACATACATACATACATACATATACATACATACATACATACATAGATACATACATACATACATACATACATACATACATACATACATAGATACATACATACATACATACATACATACATACATACATACATACATACATACATACATACATACATACATACATACATACATACATACATACATACATACATACATACATACATACATACATACATACATACATACATACATACATACATACATACATACATACATACATACATACATACATACATACATACATACATACATACATACATACATACATACATACATACATACATACATACATACATACATACATACATACATACATACATACATACATACATACATACATACATACATACATACATACATACATACATACATACATACATACATACATACATACATACATACATACATACATACATACATACATACATACATACATACATACATACATACATACATACATACATACATACATACATACATACATACATACATACATACATACATACATACATACATACATACATACATACATACATACATACATACATACATACATACATACATACATACATACATACATACATACATACATACATACATACATACATACATACATACATACATACATACATACATACATACATACATACATACATACATACATACATACATACATACATACATACATACATACATACATACATACATACATACATACATACATACATACATACATACATACATACATACATACATACATACATACATACATACATACATACATACATACATACATACATACATACATACATACATACATACATACATACATACATACATACATACATACATACATACATACATACATACATACATACATACATACATACATACATACATACATACATACATACATACATACATACATACATACATACATACATACATACATACATACATACATACATACATACATACATACATACATACATACATACATACATACATACATACATACATACATACATACATACATACATACATACATACATACATACATACATACATACATACATACATACATACATACATACATACATACATACATACATACATACATACATACATACATACATACATACATACATACATACATACATACATACATACATACATACATACATACATACATACATACATACATACATACATACATACATACATACATACATACATACATACATACATACATACAT
>CASGGT010000128.1:0-7500 GCA_949318255.1 Pollenia labialis | reverse complement strand
AATCACCATGAAAGATTAAATTAACAAAACTCACAAGAAATGAGTTTGACAATTTATTCTTACTTTTAAATTTTCTATCATATGTAATTTTCTTATTTAGTTTTGGATAAATAGATTCTTTAATTCGAGTCAAGTCACATCACCGTGAAAGATTAAATACCCAAAACTCAAAAGAAATGAGTTTGACAATTTATTCTTACTTTTAAATTTTCTATCATATGTAATTTTCTTATTAAGTTTTGGATAAATAGATTCTTTAATTCGAGTCAAGTCACATCACCGTGAAAGATTAAATACCCAAAACTCAAAAGAAATGAGTTTGACAATTTATTCTTACTTTTAAATTTTCTATCATATGTAATTTTCTTATTTAGTTTTGGATAAATAGATTCTTTAATTCGAGTCAAGTCACATCACCGTGAAAGATTAAATACCCAAAACTCAAAAGAAATGAGTTTGACAATTTATTCTTACTTTTAAATTTTCTATCATATGTAATTTTCTTATTTAGTTTTGGATAAATAGATTCTTTAATTCGAGTCAAGTCACATCACCGTGAAAGATTTAATACCCAAAACTCAAAAGAAATGAGTTTGACAATTTATTCTTACTTTTAAATTTTCTATCATATGTAATTTTCTTATTTAGTTTTGGATAAATAGATTCTTTAATTCGAGTCAAGTCACATCACCGTGTAAGATTAAATACCCAAAACTCAAAAGAAATGAGTTTGACAATTTATTCTTACTTTTAAATTTTCTATCATATGTAATTTTCTTATTTAGTTTTGGATAAATAGATTCTTTAATTCGAGTCAAGTCACATCACCGTGAAAGATTAAATACCCAAAACTCAAAAGAAATGAGTTTGACAATTTATTCTTACTTTTAAATTTTCTATCATATGTAATTTTCTTATTTAGTTTTGGATAAATAGATTCTTTAATTCGAGTCAAGTCACATCACCGTGAAAGATTAAATACCCAAAACTCAAAAGAAATGAGTTTGACAATTTATTCTTACTTTTAAATTTTCTATCATATGTAATAATTTTTTTTTTTTTTTTTTTTTTTTTTTTTTTATTTTTTTTTTTTTTTTTTTAATTAAGTTTTGGTTAAGTAGATACTTTAATTCGAGTCAAGTCGAATCACCATGAAAGATTAAATTAACAAAACTCACAAGAAATGAGTTTGACAATTTATTCTTACTTTTAAATTTTCTATCATATGTAATTTTCTTATTTAGTTTTGGATAAATAGATTCTTTAATTCGAGTCAAGTCACATCACCGTGAAAGATTAAATACCCAAAACTCAAAAGAAATGAGTTTGACAATTTATTCTTACTTTTAAATTTTCTATCATATGTAATTTTCTTATTTAGTTTTGGATAAATAGATTCTTTAATTCGAGTCAAGTCACATCACCGTGAAAGATTAAATACCCAAAACTCAAAAGAAATGAGTTTGACAATTTATTCTTACTTTTAAATTTTCTATCATATGTAATTTTCTTATTTAGTTTTGGATAAATAGATTCTTTAATTCGAGTCAAGTCACATCACCGTGAAAGATTAAATACCCAAAACTCAAAAGAAATGAGTTTGACAATTTATTCTTACTTTTAAATTTTCTATCATATGTAATTTTCTTATTTAGTTTTGGATAAATAGATTCTTTAATTCGAGTCAAGTCACATCACCGTGAAAGATTAAATACCCAAAACTCAAAAGAAATGAGTTTGACAATTTATTCTTACTTTTAAATTTTCTATCAAATGTAATTTTCTTATTTAGTTTTGGATAAATAGATTCTATAATTCGAGTCAAGTCACATCACCGTGAAAGATTAAATACCCAAAACTCAAAAGAAATGAGTTTGACAATTTATTCTTACTTTTAAATTTTCTATCATATGTAATTTTCTTATTTAGTTTTGGATAAATAGATTCTTTAATTCGAGTCAAGTCACATCACCGTGAAAGATTAAATACCCAAAACTCAAAAGAAATGAGTTTGACAATTTATTCTTACTTTTAAATTTTCTATCATATGTAATTTTCTTATTTAGTTTTGGATAAATAGATTCTTTAATTCGAGTCAATACACATCACCGTGAAAGATTAAATACCCAAAACTCAAAAGAAATGAGTTTGACAATTTATTCTTACTTTTAAATTTTCTATCATATGTAAAAATTTTTTTTTTTTTTTTTTTTTTTTTTTATTTTTTTTTTTTTTTTTTTTTTTTTAATTAAGTTTTGGTTAAGTAGATACTTTAATTCGAGTCAAGTCGAATCACCATGAAAGATTAAATTAACAAAACTCACAAGAAATGAGTTTGACAATTTATTCTTACTTTTAAATTTTCTATCATATGTAATTTTCTTATTTAGTTTTGGATAAATAGATTCTTTAATTCGAGTCAAGTCACATCACCGTGAAAGATTAAATACCCAAAACTCAAAAGAAATGAGTTTGACAATTTATTCTTACTTTTAAATTTTCTATCATATGTAATTTTCTTATTTAGTTTTGGATAAATAGATTCTTTAATTCGAGTCAAGTCACATCACCGTGAAAGATTAAATACCCAAAACTCAAAAGAAATGAGTTTGACAATTTATTCTTACTTTTAAATTTTCTATCATATGTAATTTTCTTATTTAGTTTTGGATAAATAGATTCTTTAATTCGAGTCAAGTCACATCACCGTGAAAGATTAAATACCCAAAACTCAAAAGAAATGAGTTTGACAATTTATTCTTACTTTTAAATTTTCTATCATATGTAATTTTCTTATTTAGTTTTGGATAAATAGATTCTTTAATTCGAGTCAAGTCACATCACCGTGAAAGATTAAATACCCAAAACTCAAAAGAAATGAGTTTGACAATTTATTCTTACTTTTAAATTTTCTATCATATGTAATTTTCTTATTTAGTTTTGGATAAATAGATTCTTTAATTCGAGTCAAGTCACATCACCGTGAAAGATTAAATACCCAAAACTCAAAAGAAATGAGTTTGACAATTTATTCTTACTTTTAAATTTTCTATCATATGTAATTTTCTTATTTAGTTTTGGATAAATAGATTCTTTAATTCGAGTCAAGTCACATCACCGTGAAAGATTAAATACCCAAAACTCAAAAGAAATGAGTTTGACAATTTATTCTTACTTTTAAATTTTCTATCATATGTAATTTTCTTATTTAGTTTTGGATAAATAGATTCTTTAATTCGAGTCAAGTCACATCACCGTGAAAGATTAAATACCCAAAACTCAAAAGAAATGAGTTTGACAATTTATTCTTACTTTTAAATTTTCTATCATATGTAATTTTCTTATTTAGTTTTGGATAAATAGATTCTTTAATTCGAGTCAAGTCACATCACCGTGAAAGATTAAATACCCAAAACTCAAAAGAAATGAGTTTGACAATTTATTCTTACTTTTAAATTTTCTATCATATGTAATTTTCTTATTTAGTTTTGGATAAATAGATTCTTTAATTCGAGTCAAGTCACATCACCGTGAAAGATTAAATACCCAAAACTCAAAAGAAATGAGTTTGACAATTTATTCTTACTTTTAAATTTTCTATCATATGTAATTTTCTTATTTAGTTTTGGATAAATAGATTCTTTAATTCGAGTCAAGTCACATCACCGTGAAAGATTAAATACCCAAAACTCAAAAGAAATGAGTTTGACATTTTATTCTTACTTTTAAATTTTCTATCATATGTAATTTTCTTATTTAGTTTTGAATAAATAGATTCTTTAATTCGAGTCAAGTCACATCACCGTGAAAGATTAAATACCCAAAACTCAAAAGAAATGAGTTTGACAATTTATTCTTACTTTTAAATTTTCTATCATATGTAATTTTCTTATTTAGTTTTGGATAAATAGATTCTTTAATTCGAGTCAAGTCACATCACCGTGAAAGATTAAATACCTAAAACTCAAAAGAAATGAGTTTGACAATTTATTCTTACTTTTAAATTTTCTATCAAATGTAATTTTCTTATTTAGTTTTGGATAAATATATTCTATAATTCGAGTCAAGTCACATCACCGTGAAAGATTAAATACCCAAAACTCAAAAGAAATGAGTTTGACAATTTATTCTTACTTTTAAATTTTCTATCATATGTAATTTTCTTATTTAGTTTTGGATAAATAGATTCTTTAATTCGAGTCAAGTCACATCACCGTGAAAGATTAAATACCCAAAACTCAAAAGAAATGAGTTTGACAATTTATTCTTACTTTTAAATTTTCTATCATATGTAATTTTCTTATTTAGTTTTGGATAAATAGATTCTTTAATTCGAGTCAAGTCACATCACCGTGAAAGATTAAATACCCAAAACTCAAAAGAAATGAGTTTGACAATTTATTCTTACTTTTAAATTTTATATCATATGTAATAATTTTTTTTTTTTTTTTCTTTTTTTTATTTTTTTTTTTTTTTTTTAATTAAGTTTTGGTTAAGTAGATACTTTAATTCGAGTCAAGTCGAATCACCATGAAAGATTAAATACCCAAAACTCAAAAGAAATGAGTTTGACAATTTATTCTTACTTTTAAATTTTCTATCATATGTAATTTTCTTATTTAGTTTTGGATAAATAGATTCTTTAATTCGAGTCAAGTCACATCACCGTGAAAGATTAAATACCCAAAACTCAAAAGAAATGAGTTTGACAATTTATTCTTACTTTTAAATTTTCTATCATATGTAATAATTTTTTTTTTTTTTTTTTTTTTTTTTTAATTTTTTTTTTTTTTTTTTTTTTTTTTTAATTAAGTTTTGGTTAAGTAGATACTTTAATTCGAGTCAAGTCGAATCACCATGAAAGATTAAATTAACAAAACTCACAAGAAATGAGTTTGACAATTTATTCTTACTTTTAAATTTTCTATCATATGTAATTTTCTTATTTAGTTTTGGATAAATAGATTCTTTAATTCGAGTCAAGTCACATCACCGTGAAAGATTAAATACCCAAAACTCAAAAGAAATGAGTTTGACAATTTATTCTTACTTTTAAATTTTCTATCATATGTAATTTTCTTATTTAGTTTTGGATAAATAGATTCTTTAATTCGAGTCAAGTCACATCACCGTGAAAGATTAAATACCCAAAACTCAAAAGAAATGAGTTTGACAATTTATTCTTACTTTTAAATTTTCTATCATATGTAATTTTCTTATTTAGTTTTGGATAAATAGATTCTTTAATTCGAGTCAAGTCACATCACCGTGAAAGATTAAATACCCAAAACTCAAAAGAAATGAGTTTGACAATTTATTCTTACTTTTAAATTTTCTATCATATGTAATTTTCTTATTTAGTTTTGGATAAATAGATTCTTTAATTCGAGTCAAGTCACATCACCGTGAAAGATTAAATACCCAAAACTCAAAAGAAATGAGTTTGACAATTTATTCTTACTTTTAAATTTTCTATCATATGTAATTTTCTTATTTAGTTTTGGATAAATAGATTCTTTAATTCGAGTCAAGTCACATCACCGTGAAAGATTAAATACCCAAAACTCAAAAGAAATGAGTTTGACAATTTATTCTTACTTTTAAATTTTCTATCATATGTAATTTTCTTATTTAGTTTTGGATAAATAGATTCTTTAATTCGAGTCAAGTCACATCATCGTGAAAGATTAAATACCCAAAACTCAAAAGAAATGAGTTTGACAATTTATTCTTACTTTTAAATTTTCTATCATATGTAATTTTCTTATTTAGTTTTGGATAAATAGATTCTTTAATTCGAGTCAAGTCACATCACCGTGAAAGATTAAATATCCAAAACTCAAAAGAAATGAGTTTGACAATTTATTCTTACTTTTAAATTTTCTATCATATGTAATTTTCTTATTTAGTTTTGGATAAATAGATTCTTTAATTCGAGTCAAGTCACATCACCGTGAAAGATTAAATACCCAAAACTCAAAAGAAATGAGTTTGACAATTTATTCTTACTTTTAAATTTTCTATCATATGTAATTTTCTTATTTAGTTTTGGATAAATAGATTCTTTAATTCGAGTCAAGTCACATCACCGTGAAAGATTAAATACCCAAAACTCAAAAGAAATGAGTTTGACAATTTATTCTTACTTTTAAATTTTCTATCAAATGTAATTTTCTTATTTAGTTTTGGATAAATATATTCTATAATTCGAGTCAAGTCACATCACCGTGAAAGATTAAATACCCAAAACTCAAAAGAAATGAGTTTGACAATTTATTCTTACTTTTAAATTTTCTATCATATGTAATTTTCTTATTTAGTTTTGGATAAATAGATTCTTTAATTCGAGTCAAGTCACATCACCGTGAAAGATTAAATACCCAAAACTCAAAAGAAATGAGTTTGACAATTTATTCTTACTTTTAAATTTTCTATCATATGTAATTTTCTTATTTAGTTTTGGATAAATAGATTCTTTAATTCGAGTCAAGTCACATCACCGTGAAAGATTAAATACCCAAAACTCAAAAGAAATGAGTTTGACAATTTATTCTTACTTTTAAATTTTATATCATATGTAAAAATTTTTTTTTTTTTTTTTTTTTTTTTATTTTTTTTTTTTTTTTTTAATTAAGTTTTAGTTAAGTAGATACTTTAATTCGAGTCAAGTCGAATCACCATGAAAGATTAAATTAACAAAACTCACAAGAAATGAGTTTGACAATTTATTCTTACTTTTAAATTTTCTATCATATGTAATTTTCTTATTTAGTTTTGGATAAATAGATTCTTTAATTCGAGTCAAGTCACATCACCGTGAAAGATTAAATACCCAAAACTCAAAAGAAATGAGTTTGACAATTTATTCTTACTTTTAAATTTTCTATCATATGTAATTTTCTTATTTAGTTTTGGATAAATAGATTCTTTAATTCGAGTCAAGTCACATCACCGTGAAAGATTAAATACCCAAAACTCAAAAGAAATGAGTTTGACAATTTATTCTTACTTTTAAATTTTCTATCATATGTAATTTTCTTATTTAGTTTTGGATAAATAGATTCTTTAATTCGAGTCAAGTCACATCACCGTGAAAGATTAAATACCCAAAACTCAAAAGAAATGAGTTTGACAATTTATTCTTACTTTTAAATTTTCTATCATATGTAATTTTCTTATTTAGTTTTGGATTAATAGATTCTTTAATTCGAGTCAAGTCACATCACCGTGAAAGATTAAATACCCAAAACTCAAAAGAAATGAGTTTGACAATTTATTCTTACTTTTAAATTTTCTATCATATGTAATTTTCTTATTTAGTTTTGGATAAATAGATTCTTTAATTCGAGTCAAGTCACATCACCGTGAAAGATTAAATACCCAAAACTCAAAAGAAATGAGTTTGACAATTTATTCTTACTTTTAAATTTTCTATCATATGTAATTTTCTTATTTAGTTTTGGATAAATAGATTCTTTAATTCGAGTCAAGTCACATCAC
>CASGGT010000127.1:0-24317 GCA_949318255.1 Pollenia labialis | reverse complement strand
GTACTCAAAACAATCCAAAATGCGATTTCTTGATATATGAAAGTTGTTATGGTACTGGGCTTTCACATGAAAATAAAAGGGACTTATAGAAGGTGACCGCATATAACTGTGTGTACCTTGATGCTAACCAGCCGCTTCAGTCTGTCGGAGTTCGTCTTGATTATGTTCGGTCTATCCCAATTACCAGCCATAACCAGAAAATAAAAGTACACACCATTTAAATAACCTAACAATCAGGCCCCCCCCCCCCCGGATGGTTTCAAAGAAGGATTAGAAAAAAACATTAGTCAGCAGTACAAATTTTCAGTCTGCTCTGTACCCTACCCATAACCATGTCTTTAAGCTGTCTTCGAAGACCCAATAGCTTATCAGAACAACAAATCTTCAAATAGTTTCGAATTACATATTTATTTACAAATTCATTTTAAAGATAAATTTCCATCATGAAACAATTAAATTTACTTGCCCATAAAAGGCCTTAATCTAACTAATAGCATATGTAAATATAGCGTCTAGCCTAGAGGGTACTTAAATTTTAGTGGTTGTTAATGTTTTGTTTTTTTTTTCTTCTTTAAGAGTTTAATCAAAACAAAAATTAAAGAAATTCTTAAATTTATGATGAAAAAAAAACTAGAACTCCAACCAAACTTCGCGATCAAAACAAAAAATAAATATGTATGTATGTAGGTAAATAACAAAAAAAAATTAAATGAATTTTGTGATCAAAACATATTAAATAAAAAGAATTATATGAGCCAAATAATGAAAAAGAAATGCAAAGAATATAAAAACTTACATACTTATATACATCAGCTTGGTTACTTATCGTCCTCTGCTTTTTGAATCACTCTTTTCTCCGGATTGAAGGCCTTCTCCTCCATCGATGAGCTGAACAATATCAACGTATTTTATTTTACATTAGTAGAAATTTAGTATTTAAAGAAAAAAATGTTCATAAGTACCACAATAAGTTTAAAGTTCTTATTCTTTGTTTTCTTTGCTCACAGTATTTGATAAATATTTAATCCGGCACTATTTTCTGATCGTACTCTCTGCTATTACAATTTAGACTTACATAAGTAATAAATGATGATTATGTACATATGTCAAATCAATCGGACTTTAAAGGTAAAGAAGACAAACGAAAACCAAAACAAAAACAGACAAAATATAATAAAAAAAAATTATGAATTAAACGTATACTATAAGTAGTGAATAGAAAAAAAATTAATAGTAATTAATATTACAACAAAAACAAAAGGCAAAAAAAATTATGACTGATGAATCAGAAATGGGACTCCTGAAATTCTTGTTGTCAAAAGATATTTATGCGCACATACATACATATATACATGTAAACATATATACTTGTATATCATTGTTCCTCTTATAAAAATATAAAACTGATTTATATTATTCAAGCTAAATGATTACGGTTAACAAAAAAAAATTTAGTTTACAAAACATTTACATCCGTAGATATAAATGTATATCAACGAAAAAGCCAATTAACCCCTGTTCCACTGAAGTGAAAAGCCTTAAAACTTAATCTGGTAACAATGTTAAGGTGTACAAATTTTGCGGTCTCCCTCCCGTCTTATTTATATCACGGGAGCGCTTTCCGTGCCGAACCTTTTCTCAAGAATGAGATATCTCCGAATAACGACTTCACTTCACCAATACCCCGTACACAGTTTAACTACCTCACGCCAGCAAAATCAGCCTAACAAACACCTAGTGCCACCAAGGCTAAATCAACGTGTTTAAAAATGGCTTCCGGATTAGGTTAAGTTCTACAAAATAAAATAATTAGCAACTTACGTTTTGATTTCTTGAATGGCACATACCACGTAATAATAACAATTGTACTCCTCACCGTTACTCAAAGCCTTTGGCTCCTGAAAAATAATCGTGTGGCTTCCTTTTCTTTGGAACTTTTCAACTTAAAACACTCGACCTTAGTCCTCAATTATTAATTTAGGTCTTTTCACTATGACTGTTCAACGTAAATGCCGGAAATTAACTTAACATGTTGGAGCTGCACATGGGTTAAATAACGAGTAGAAACTTCATCAATGAACTAGTAAAACTGTCAATGAAATTGTAAAACGGCGTGCCTACACTCTATGGCAGGGATGGAAATGTTTAACCTCATATACGATTAATCGAATCATTGTTACCACAGACAAATTATCTTTGCGATAAATTCTCAACTAAAAGTTGCAGGTCCTAGCGTTTCAACCTGAAAAGGAATTTGTTTCTACTGCAAAATATATGGAATTGGAAAATAAATTAGATCAACACAGCGCAAAACATGTTTAGCGGGAAACGTCTAAACATGAAAAGTGTTGAGTTATGTTGGTCCATTCCGTATATCCTTAGCGTGATAAAATTCTATTTTGCCAGTTTCCCTGTCCTTAAGTTGGTAAATATTATTACCCTTTGCGCCAATAACTATGGATGGTAAGAATATTGGAGCAAATTTTGAGCAAAATTTTTTTCCGGCTTTACTAGCTGCAAAGTTGCGGCGATATACGGTACTACCGATTCTTAAATTTCTGGTAGCACTTCCTACATTGTACCTTTTTGACGAGCTTCTAAAAGCGGTTTCTATATTATGCAAAACTTCATGCCTTACCAGTTTTAGCCTATCATTTCGATCAAGAACGTTAATATCAAGGCAATGTAATTTTTTTAAGAGGTCATATTCTTTCGCATGAGAAATCATATGTTGCCCAAACAAAGCATAATAAGGACTATAGCCCGTGGTATGATGAAAAGAACTGCGTATGGCTTCTGCTATATCTTGAAGGTAGTTATCCCAGGTCGAGTGGTCCTTTAAGATGTAAGATCTTATACCAGCGACAATAGAGCGGTTAACTCTCTCGCTTGCATTTGCCTGCGGGCTGTATAAAGCCGTAAATATATGTCGTACCCCGCGAGAGTTTAAGAAACTTGCCAATTGGGCACCTTTAAACTGTTTTCCATTGTCGCTTAATATGCACTCAGGTGTTCCAAATAATGGAAATATTTCCTCTTTAAGAAAATTAATAACAAGTGAAGATGTGAGTTTTCGGACTGGTTTAATGAAAGGAAATTTTGTAAAGCCGTCCAGTAACACTATAGCCCCAATATTTCCCCTTTTGGACCTAGGATATGGGCCAATGAAGTCTATGTACAGATTTTGAAATGGACGGGTAACTTGAAAACTGCTTGTCATAGGTGGTCTTAATGGTACATTTGGAGATTTAGATTGACGACAAGATTCACAATTTAAAACAAATTGCCTGACATCAAGAGCCATATGAGGCCAGTAGAAATTCCGACGCAGTCTCTCCAAGGTTTTACTAACTCCCCCGTGGCATTTGTTCGGTGGCGAATGAGCGTTTTCAATGACAGAATTTACCAGCGATTCTGGTACCCATAATTTCCAATGAAATATTTCATCGCCTACATTCCCATTAGAAAATTCACATCTCTTGTAAATAATGTTCCCCAGAATACGTAGGTCCGGCAATTGTCCAACATTCTCCTCAATATTTCGGCGCATTTTAACGTATTTGTCTGACTCAAACTCAGGGGACTCTAGATCGATAATCGGACAGGTTTCCAGTTCGGAAATTTCTCCGAAATTTTGTCTTGACAAACAATCAGGAACGATATTTTCACAACCCCTACGGTGTTCAATTTTAAATCGATAGCACTGTAGCTTTAATGACCAACGCGCCAGGCGACCAGATAGGTCAGATTGCTTCATCAGCCATTGAAGACTGGCGTGATCAGTCACTATGGTAAAGTCCTGGCCCTCCACATATGGTCTAAATTTTTTCAACGCCATGATTACCGCCAGACACTCTAACTCAGTTACACTGTAACTCGATTGAGCCTTGTTTAGTTTTTTAGAGAAATATGCCACAGGCATTTCCTGAGTATCTTCACTGACTTGAGTAAGCACAGCTCCAACTCCGAGTTTGCTTGCATCGCATTGGAGGATAAACGGTTTGGAATAATTCGGACTTACTAGAATTGGGGCTGAGGACAACTTTTTTTTCAATAGCTCAAAAGCTTTTTCAGCTTCTGTACTCCACTGAAAGCCTTTTCCTTTTTTCAGTAAATTAGTAAGAGGTGCGGTTATCGATGCAAAATTTTCAACAAAACGGCGGTACCAACCGGCCATACCGAGAAATCTCCTTAATTGTTTCACTGATACAGGAGTTGGATAGTCAGTTATTGCCGACACCTTTTCCGGGTCAGTTCTAAGCGTACCGTTGCCAACAATGTAGCCCAAATACTTAACCTCCTTGATACAAAATTTACTCTTTTGAACGTTTATTGTAAGACCTGCGTTCCTTAAGGACAATGCTACCTTTGTCAAAACAGACATATGACTCTCAAAGTCAGATGAGATGATTAGCAAATCATCGAGGTAGACGAATACTTCGTCTCGTAAATTTGCGGGGATAACACGATCCATTAACCGACAAAGGGCTTGAGGGGCATTACATAAGCCGAAAGGCATTACACAATATCGGTAGAGAGGGCGATTGGGAACAGTAAAACACGTTAAATCTCTAGAGTTTTCGGACAACGGAATTTGCCAGAATGCTCGACGAAGGTCCAATGAAGTTATATATTGGGCTTTAGGCAATCTGCTCAAAATTCCTTCTATATGTGGTAACGGGTATGCATCTTTGATGGTAACATTATTAATTTTTCTTGAATCCAGGCAAAGACGGACTTTATTGGGTTTTCGAACTAATACTACGGGACTTGACCAGGGACTGTTAGGGGCTTCTTCGATAACTTTAAGTTTTAACATATCATCTATTTCCGAATGAACTAACTTTTCTATTGCGGGGGAGATTGGAAAATATCGCTGCTTAATCGGCCGTACATTGGGTTCTAACTGTATAACATGCTCCATTAAAGATGTCTTTCCTAAGCCCTCCTTTTCATATGAGGGGAAAATACTCCTTACCTTTGCAAGTTTAATTTTCTCCGAGTTAGACAAAGAAACTATTTCATAATCAATATCAGACGAGCTATCTATCTCTATTTCCGATATTATGTTTGGAGCAATCTCAAAAGCCCTCCAAAAGTCTATACCCAATATTATATCCTGGGTTAATGATGGAACAACAAAAAAATTAATTTCCTCCGACTTGTCTCTAAAAGAAACAGTAATTTTAAGCTTTCCATAAACAACCTGATGACGAGAATCAGCTGTCTTTATACAAGTCTTGAAACTTTTAAAAATATTCATTTCACTAACTTCCTTGGCGAAAATACCCCCAATACATGAAACTTGTGCACCACTGTCCAATAACCCCAACATGTTCCTACCTAACAGTTTTACCTGAGCATATGGTCTCAAGTCATCCTTCCGGTTAGTTATCGAGCCTATAAGTGAACAAATAATCTTCCTATTAGATTTGACCGTATTCCAATAATTTTTTTGTCTAGCAGAGGAACGTCCTCTCTTTCGTAAAGAATCAAATATTTCCCGTCTTTTCTCATTGTATAATCTTAAACGAACCTCATATGGTACAATTTCCCTGATTCTAGAACTGGTGTGGAGAGGGTAAGTTGAATTAATTATTTTCATTGATCCTTCATTAACGGGTCTTTGCGAAAGTGTAAGTGAGCACTTTCGCTCTTCTTGAAGTTTCCCGGATTACAGTTTCTACAAGTAGGTTTGTACACTCCAGCGGCACCGCAGCCATAGCAAAATATTGACCTAGCTTCCATACAATCCATGTAACGATGCCCATCTTTACGACAATTCCAACAATTAAATTTCTCGCCATCACGTTTTGTTAATTCCTCGACCTTAACTTCATCGGTGTTTTCACAACCGTTCGTAACTAAAATATTATTCTCTAACTCATTAACACTTCTACGTGCACAATTACCATTGTTTCTGCTGTAATTTGTAAAGGGAGTATTCACTTTTATACTTCACTGAGTAAGCTCTCACCCTTAAGACATAATTTACGTAATTGCGCTACGGAGTCAATTGGAACGTACAATAATTGTTGTCGAATTCTAGGTCGTAAACCACGTTGAAGAATTTCAACCATCTCTTCTTCTCTCAATGGTGTATGTAAGCTCTCTGCCATTTTAAAAATAACGCTTTTGTACTCACCAAAGGATTCATTTGGTCCTTGTTTGCGGTTACGCATATCTTCCTTAATTTCGGTATCGGTTCGATATTCCTCAAAATTAGTTCTAAGAGCCTCACAAAGTGAAGGCCAAGTAATCCTATCCACTGATCTTCGAAAACTCCAAAACCAATCCCTAGCATCTTTTTCAAATAAACACTGAGCATTATCGCACAGAATATTAAAATTACCACCTAACGTGTCTAAGACCAACGACTCAATTCTATATATAAAATTTTCAACTGATAATTAGGAAAAACCATCAAATTTTATATCCCAATGATTGATTAAACTTGCAATTTTTCCCGCATTCACAAAAATTGACGAGTCACGTCTTCGTACTCCCGAATCATCGCGCGAAATTCCACTATGACGAGGCAAATCTTGAGGCCACTCATAATGTGAATGATGATTAGCTGAAGCATTGTTTTGTGTCCGTATTTCATTCGGCAAGTTCAGGTTCAATCTATTCAAAGAATTTATTACTGCGGACTTAATACGTTCCTCGATTGTTCGAGTTACCCGTTCCTCAATATCATTAAAAACCGAAGCTTGCCGAGCAGATATGACTGCCGAAACTATGTGTCTTATTCTAGTATCGTCCATACCAACGGCGCCTTCCAACACACTCGCCTCTGTCGTAGCAGAAGGAGCCGCCTGTTGAGTCTCAGATTGATTTTGAGAATGACTACTAGCAACTGGCTGAACAACTATATTGTTGCCTGACGTATTTGCTCGGGACCTGGTTCGAGCCCCTCTATTAGGTGTTTGAGAAATTCCAAATTCCCTACCACTACAATGTGCCCTGCATTGAGGACATGTAGAATTCCTTTTAAGCCAAGTCATTAAGCAATCCCTATGAAAGCTGTGACCACAAGCCGTCCTTAAGGTATTGCCCTCAGCAGTATTTTTTTCCCTACAAATGGTACAAACATTTAAGTCCTCGGTACTGTGTCGAAGAGACATTTTGTGTAAATAATGAAAATCAATATCAATAAGTAAATTTTAATTCTAGTGAAACTAACAACTTTCTAACCAGACAGTAATATAATATGTTTCTGCTTTCTCTATGTATCTACTCCTTTTTGAAAATTATATTTGTTGTTCTGAATAGCAACTAACATTTTATTATCCTTCTTATTTCCGCAAACATATTTAACGCATCTTTTTTTGTTTTTTTTTTTTTTAACACGTAGGTAATATACAGATCCACCGTGAATCTAATATATATAATACCAAAATAAATATCCGCAAGCCAAACAATTAGATTCCGTAATATATTTCCCTAATAAAAGTTGTCGTATTTTAGACTAAAGTATAATCCATAAAAAAATCAAGCAACTCTTACTCTCAGACGGACCTGATACAAAAAAATCGACAATATTATAACTGGGTCAGAAACATAGCATAAATCCATATAACTGCATTCCACAGTTTATAAAGTACTATAATTTTCTATAGCAAAAAAAAAATCTTAAACAAAGTTAGAAGACACGAATCCCTCGTGCCCCACGTTGGGCGCCATTCTGTTATGGTACTGGGCTTTCACATGAAAATAAAAGGGACTTATAGAAGGTGACCGCATATAACTGTGTGTACCTTGATGCTAACCAGCCGCTTCAGTCTGTCGGAGTTCGTCTTGATTATGTTCGGTCTATCCCAATTACCAGCCATAACCAGAAAATAAAAGTACACACCATTTAAATAACCTAACAATCAGGCCCCCCCCCCCCCCGGATGGTTTCAAAGAAGGATTAGAAAAAAACATTAGTCAGCAGTACAAATTTTCATTCTGCTCTGTACCCTACCCATAACCATGTCTTTAAGCTGTCTTCGAAGACCCAATAGCTTATCAGAACAACAAATCTTAAAATAGTTTCGAATTACATATTTATTTACAAATTCATTTTAAAGATAAATTTCCATCATGAAACAATTAAATTTACTTGCCCATAAAAGGCCTTAATCTAACTAATAGCATATGTAAATATAGCGTCTAGCCTAGAGGGTACTTAAATTTTAGTGGTTGTTAATGTTTTGTTTTTTTTTTCTTCTTTAAGAGTTTAATCAAAACAAAAATTAAAGAAATTCTTAAATTTATGATGAAAAAAAAACTAGAACTCCAACCAAACTTCGCGATCAAAACAAAAAATAAATATGTATGTAGGTAAATAACAAAAAAAAATTAAATGAATTTTGTGATCAAAACATATTAAATAAAAAGAATTATATGAGCCAAATAATAAAAAAGAAATACAAAGAATATAAAAACTTACATACTTATATACATCAGCTTGGTTACTTATCGTCCTCTGCTTTTTGAATCACTCTTTTCTCCGGATTGAAGGCCTTCTCCTCCATCGATGAGCTGAACAATATCAACGTATTTTATTTTACATTAGTAGAAATTTAGTATTTAAAGAAAAAAATGTTCATAAGTACCACAATAAGTTTAAAGTTCTTATTCTTTGTTTTCTTTGCTCACAATATTTGATAAATATTTAATCCGGCACTATTTTCTGATCGTACTCTCTGCTATTACAATTTAGACTTACATAAGTAATAAATGATGATTATGTACATATGTCAAATCAATCGGACTTTAAAGGTAAAGAAGACAAACGAAAACCAAAACAAAAACAGACAAAATATAATAAAAAAAAATTATGAATTAAACGTATACTATAAGTAGTGAATAGAAAAAAAATTAATAGTAATTAATATTACAACAAAAACAAAAGGCAAAAAAAATTATGACTGATGAATCAGAAATGGGACTCCTGAAATTCTTGTTGTCAAAAGATATTTATGCGCACATACATACATATATACATGTAAACATATATACTTGTATATCATTGTTCCTCTTATAAAAATATAAAACTGATTTATATTATTCAAGCTAAATGATTACGGTTAAAAAAAAAAAATTTAGTTTACAAAACATTTACATCCGTAGATATAAATGTATATCAACGAAAAAGCCAATTAACCCCTGTTCCACTGAAGTGAAAAGCCTTAAAACTTAATCTGGTAACAATGTTAAGGTGTACAAATTTTGCGGTCTCCCTCCCGTCTTATTTATATCACGGGAGCGCTTTCCGTGCCGAACCTTTTCTCAAGAATGAGATATCTCCGAATAACGACTTCACTTCACCAATACCCCGTACACAGTTTAACTACCTCACGCCAGCAAAATCAGCCTAACAAACACCTATTGCCACCAAGGCTAAATCAACGTGTTTAAAAATGGCTTCCGGATTAGGTTAAGTTCTACAAAATAAAATAATTAGCAACTTACGTTTTGATTTCTTGAATGGCACATACCACGTAATAATAACAATTGTACTCCTCACCGTTACTCAAAGCCTTTGGCTCCTGAAAAATAATCATGTGGCTTCCTTTTCTTTGGAACTTTTCAACTTAAAACACTCGACCTTAGTCCTCAATTATTAATTTAGGTCTTTTCACTATGACTGTTCAACGTAAATGCCGGAAATTAACTTAACATGTTGGAGCTGCACATGGGTTAAATAACGAGTAGAAACTTCATCAATGAACTAGTAAAACTGTCAATGAAATTGTAAAACGGCGTGCCTACACTCTATGGCAGGGATGGAAATGTTTAACCTCATATACGATTAATCGAATCATTGTTACCACAGACAAATTATCTTTGCGATAAATTCTCAACTAAAAGTTGCAGGTCCTAGCGTTTCAACCTGAAAAGGAATTTGTTTCTACTGCAAAATATATGGAATTGGAAAATAAATTAGATCAACACAGCGCAAAGTACAAAATTCTTAAATTAAGTAAAAAAAAAAGTTAAACTCCTCGTTGTGTTTAACCCTCCGGCTTATGCATCTTTTAATTTTCTATACACATTGAAAAAAAGGTCGGGCCAGACTCATGTGTACCAAGAAGGGTTAAAAAGTAAAATTGAACTCTTACTTCTTATTTAGGTAATATTTTTGGTTAAATATGTACATACGATTTCTAAAGTAAAAACCATATCGGGCATGCTGTTGGTCGCAGATTACTAAACAGATATGTGATGAGACGGAAGATTTTGCGTTTTTTTTTTGCTGTCTCTTTCTTCGAAAGCTGCCCTTTTTGCATTTCTCTTTGCATCATCTTTTTTGCCGAAATACAATGATCACAAATTTGTTAGGTTGAGATTTACATACATATGTATATGCAAAACTGTTGTAAAAATTAACTTTTAAGTTTACCACAACACGTGCAAATAATATTTAAGTAAGTAAATAATGGGAAAGTGAAGCGCAAGCAACTATTTAAATTTCCTTTCTTAATGTCAACCTCACCCACTGCCTAAGACTTGGAGTCCCCTGTCGCGCTAACGAGGCTCTGACGACCGACCTTGGGCGGGATAACCGTAATATTTTGTATGCCTTAATACCTACATACATACTTTTGCATGCCTGGTGGCGATGTTGGCAGCCCTAACACCAGGATCGACCGCTATGGTCTAATAAGCCGTACGTCTTAAATATATACCTTATTAAAGAAACCAAAACAAGAATGATGGCCATATGCTCCCTAGACAAGTGAAAGGAAAATACATACATATATGTATATATATATATATATATATATATATATATATATGCACAGCGTGCTTTTTCGGCACTTTTTTTCGAGCTACGGTATTTTTTGGGAACATTTGCATTCTTTGAGGACGGTACCCAAAAAAATCGTATACCACCAGTAGATTTTGGGCACATAACACTTTGAGTACTTTTTTTTTAAAAAATTTTATTTTTTTGATTGTTAATTTACTTTTAATTCTTTTTATAAATAACGTATCCATTAATTTATAGACTCTAAATAAATGCCTACATTTTTAATTTTTATTTAAAATTTTCCATTCGTGTGCTGCCATATTTTCAATTTTAAATTAATACATTTGACGCCATTAATTCTGTGCTTTTGCGTTTTTTCTTTGTTGTTAGAGATTAAGCATTATATCCAAGGTGGGTAGGCAGAAACAGCTGTTTACTTTTTAATCCCATTTGTCTATGCTTGTTGTTGTATTGGTTGTAATACTTAGACCACCTTTTAAGTACACATGTGCATTTCTTACAAAAAGCATAAACAAAACGTGTTACCACTGAAAATCATTATCGTTTTTGTAGATATACATGTGTACATATAAAGATATTGGAATGTTATTTTTTTTGTAAAAATTTTGGTTGTAATGATATTGTAATGTTTATTTATTTGAATGTCTGTAAGTCTGTCCGTATGCTCGTTTGTAGTTTGTTTGTTTGTTTGTTCGGATGTTTGTTTGTTCGGATGTTTGTTTTTTTGTTTGTTTGTTTGTTTGTTTGTTTGTTTGTTTGTTTGTTTGTTTGTTTGTTTGTTTGTTTGTTTGTTTGTTTGTTTGTTTGTTTGTTTGTTTGTTTGTTTGTTTGTTTGTTTGTTTGTTTGTTTGTTTGTTTGTTTGTTTGTTTGTTTGTTTGTTTGTTTGTTTGTTTGTTTGTTTGTTTGTTTGTTTGTTTGTTTGTTTGTTTGTTTGTTTGTTTGTTTGTTTGTTTGTTTGTTTGTTTGTTTGTTTGTTTGTTTGTTTGTTTGTTTGTTTGTTTGTTTGTTTGTTTGTTTGTTTGTTTGTTTGTTTGTTTGTTTGTTTGTTTGTTTGTTTGTTTGTTTGTTTGTTTGTTTGTTTGTTTGTTTGTTTGTTTGTTTGTTTGTTTGTTTGTTTGTTTGTTTGTTTGTTTGTTTGTTTGTTTGTTTGTTTGTTTGTTTGTTTGTTTGTTTGTTTGTTTGTTTGTTTGTTTGTTTGTTTGTTTGTTTGTTTGTTTGTTTGTTTGTTTGTTTGTTTGTTTGTTTGTTTGTTTGTTTGTTTGTTTGTTTGTTTGTTTGTTTGTTTGTTTGTTTGTTTGTTTGTTTGTTTATTTGCTTATTTTTTAATTTGTTTATTCGTTTGTTCGTGTATTTGTTAATTCGTTTGTTCGTGTATTTGTTAATTGGTTTATTTGTTTATTTGTTAATTTGTTTATTTGTTAATTTGCTTATTTGTTTATCTGTTTATTTGCTTAGTTGTTTATCTGTTTATTTGTTTTTTTGTTAGTTTGTTTATTTGTTTGCTTTTTTGTTTATTTGCTTATTTGTTTATTTGTTGATTTGCTTATTTGTTTATTTGTTTATTTGCTTATTTGTTTGTTTGCAACATATGTTTTTCATAAATTTCACGAATTTCCGATAAAATATACAACTGAAAAATGTGAAAAAATGCATTTTCTAGGAATTATATATGAGGAATTATGCATTAGAGAATATTTTTTCTGAAGATTACCGTGTGGCAGCTACAGGCCAAAAATGGTGCAAAAAATTATATAAATTAAAATTTTTCTACATTTTAGCATTTTTGAGGCATTAGATGCAATTTTTTCGATTATTTTGTTCTACTTTTTTCTCCTTATATTCTGTAGGCTACAATTGTAGCAAAAATAATTTCTAGCCGAGATTTTGACATGAGAAAAAAAACACAAAAACTAGCAAAACGCAAAAGGGTTTCGTTGGTTACGATAAGTGCTTCGAGAAATTCCACACGAGAAAGAGTTTGAAGTCGATATCCTTAAATATTTGGACAATTGACCAAAAATTGTGTAATATTTATAAAAATTTTATATTTTAGCAATTTTAATGCACTAACTACAGTTTTTCAGGGCCATTTTTTTAAAGCTTTCCTTCTCTTAGTTTATAGCTAAGGTTATGGCGAAGACTCTAAAATCGATTTCATCATCTTTAGATACTTTAGCACCTAAAAGAATATAAGTAATTGGGATCTTTAAGGTATGAAGTATTTAAGGAGTAAACAAAATTAAACAACTTAACAGTAATAAAGGACAGATACTATCTAAGATTGCATCCTTTCATCTAATATACTGCAAATTTTAGTTTATTATTATATATGAAAATCTTAATAAAAATTTTAAACATTTTTACGTCTAAAAATACTTATAAAAAAAAATAACATGACAAATGGTAACGCTGGTAATATGCAACTCTGTGTGTTTCTTTCTACACTGCTGCTAATTTAGCTATTTTCTCGTCAAATCCAGCGATTTTTAATAAAATTTTTACTGGAATAAATAATTTTATTTAAAAAATATGGTTTTTAGCGATTTATAGCTTAATTTACTTATTATTTAAAAAATTTTGCTATTTTAATTGTCTTTGTTTTATAATATTTCAATAATTTTATTTCAAAAAGGGTGGTTTTTAGAGATTTATAGCTAAATTTAACTTTTATTTAAAAATTATCTATTTTTGCTTGTTTGTTTAATAATATTTCAATAATTTCATTCCAAAAAGGGTGGTTTTCAGCGATTTATACCTAAATTTACCTATTATTTAAAAAATTTAACTATTTTTGCTTGTTTGTTTTATAATATTTCAATTATTTTATTTCAAAAAGGGTGGTTTTCAGCGATTTATAGCTAAATTTACCTATTATTAAAAAAATTTAGCTATTTTTGCTTGTTTGTTTTATAATATTTCAATAATTTTATTTCAAAAAGGGTGGTTTTCAGCGATTTATAGCTAAATTTACCTATTATTAAAAAAATTTAGCTATTTTTGCTTGTTTGTTTTATAATATTTCAATAATTTTATTTCAAAAAGGGTGGTTTTCAGCGATTTATAGCTAAATTTACCTATTATTAAAAAAATTTAGCTATTTTTGCTTGTTTGTTTTATAATATTTCAATAATTTTATTTCAAAAAGGGTGGTTTTCAGCGATTTATAGCTAAATTTACCTATTATTAAAAAAAATTTAGCTATTTTTGCTTGTTTGTTTTATAATATTTCAATAATTTTATTTCAAAAAGGGTGGTTTTCAGCGATTAATAGCTAAATTTACCTATTATTAAAAAAATTTAGCTATTTTTGCTTGTTTGTTTTATAATATTTCAATAATTTTATTTCAAAAAGGGTGGTTTTCAGCGATTTATAGCTAAATTTACCTATTATTAAAAAAATTTAGCTATTTTTGCTTGTTTGTTTTATAATATTTCAATAATTTTATTTCAAAAAGGGTGGTTTTCAGCGATTTATAGCTAAATTTACCTATTATTAAAAAAATTTAGCTATTTTTGCTTGCTTGTTTTATAATATTTCAATAATTTTATTTCAAAAAGGGTGGTTTTCAGCGATTTATAGCTAAGTTTACCTATTATTAAAAAAATTTAGCTATTTTTGCTTGTTTGTTTTATAATATTTCAATAATTTTATTTCAAAAAGGGTGGTTTTCAGCGATTTATAGCTAAATTTACCTATTATTAAAAAAATTTAGCTATTTTTGCTTGTTTGTTTTATAATATTTCAATAATTTTATTTCAAAAAGGGTGGTTTTCAGCGATTTATAGCTAAATTTACCTATTATTAAAAAAATTTAGCTATTTTTGCTTGTTTGTTTTATAATATTTCAATAATTTTATTTCAAAAAGGGTGGTTTTCAGCGATTTATAGCTAAATTTACCTATTATTAAAAAAATTTAGCTATTTTTGCTTGTTTGTTTTATAATATTTCAATAATTTTATTTCAAAAAGGGTGGTTTTCAGCGATTTATAGCTAAATTTACCTATTATTAAAAAAATTTAGCTATTTTTGCTTGTTTGTTTTATAATATTTCAATAATTTTATTTCAAAAAGGGTGGTTTTCAGCGATTTATAGCTAAGTTTACCTATTATTAAAAAAATTTAGCTATTTTTGCTTGTTTGTTTTATAATATTTCAATAATTTTATTTCAAAAAGGGTGGTTTTCAGCGATTTATAGCTAAATTTACCTATTATTAAAAAAATTTAGCTATTTTTGCTTGCTTGTTTTATAATATTTCAATAATTTTATTTCAAAAAGGGTGGTTTTCAGCGATTTATAGCTAAGTTTACCTATTATTAAAAAAATTTAGCTATTTTTGCTTGTTTGTTTTATAATATTTCAATAATTTTATTTCAAAAAGGGTGGTTTTCAGCGATTTATAGCTAAATTTACCTATTTTTAAAAAAATTTAGCTATTTTTGCTTGTTTGTTTTATAATATTTCAATAATTTTATTTCAAAAAGGGTGGTTTTCAGCGATTTATAGCTAAGTTTACCTATTATTAAAAAAATTTAGCTATTTTTGCTTGTTTGTTTTATAATATTTCAATAATTTTATTTCAAAAAGGGTGGTTTTCAGCGATTTATAGCTAAATTTACCTATTTTTAAAAAAATTTAGCTATTTTTGCTTGTTTGTTTTATAATATTTCAATAATTTTTTTTCAAAAAGGGTGGTTTTCAGCGATTTATAGCTAAATTTACCTATTATTAAAAAAATTTAGCTATTTTTGCTTGCTTGTTTTATAATATTTCAATAATTTTATTTCAAAAAGGGTGGTTTTCAGCGATTTATAGCTAAGTTTACCTATTATTAAAAAAATTTAGCTATTTTTGCTTGTTTGTTTTATAATATTTCAATAATTTTATTTCAAAAAGGGTGGTTTTCAGCGATTTATAGCTAAATTTACCTATTATTAAAAAAATTTAGCTATTTTTGCTTGTTTGTTTTATAATATTTCAATAATTTTATTTCAAAAAGGGTGGTTTTCAGCGATTTATAGCTAAATTTACCTATTATTAAAAAAAATTTAGCTATTTTTGCTTGTTTGTTTTATAATATTTCAATAATTTTATTTCAAAAAGGGTGGTTTTCAGCGATTTATAGCTAAATTTACCTATTATTAAAAAAAATTTAGCTATTTTTGCTTGTTTGTTTTATAATATTTCAATAATTTTATTTTAAAAAGGGTGGTTTTCAGCGATTTATAGCTAAATTTACCTATTTTTAAAAAAATTTAGCTATTTTTGCTTGTTTGTTTTATAATATTTCAATAATTTTATTTCAAAAAGGGTGGTTTTCAGCGATTTATAGCTAAATTTACCTATTATTAAAAAAATTTAGCTATTTTTGCTTGCTTGTTTTATAATATTTCAATAATTTTATTTCAAAAAGGGTGGTTTTCAGCGATTTATAGCTAAGTTTACCTATTATTAAAAAAATTTAGCTATTTTTGCTTGTTTGTTTTATAATATTTCAATAATTTTATTTCAAAAAGGGTGGTTTTCAGCGATTTATAGCTAAATTTACCTATTATTAAAAAAATTTAGCTATTTTTGCTTGTTTGTTTTATAATATTTCAATAATTTTATTTCAAAAAGGGTGGTTTTCAGCGATTTATAGCTAAATTTACCTATTATTAAAAAAAATTTAGCTATTTTTGCTTGTTTGTTTTATAATATTTCAATAATTTTATTTCAAAAAGGGTGGTTTTCAGCGATTTATAGCTAAATTTACCTATTATTAAAAAAAATTTAGCTATTTTTGCTTGTTTGTTTTATAATATTTCAATAATTTTATTTTAAAAAGGGTGGTTTTCAGCGATTTATAGCTAAATTTACCTATTTTTAAAAAAATTTAGCTATTTTTGCTTGTTTGTTTTATAATATTTCAATAATTTTTTTTCAAAAAGGGTGGTTTTCAGCGATTTATAGCTAAATTTACCTATTATTAAAAAAATTTAGCTATTTTTGCTTGCTTGTTTTATAATATTTCAATAATTTTATTTCAAAAAGGGTGGTTTTCAGCGATTTATAGCTAAGTTTACCTATTATTAAAAAAATTTAGCTATTTTTGCTTGTTTGTTTTATAATATTTCAATAATTTTATTTCAAAAAGGGTGGTTTTCAGCGATTTATAGCTAAATTTACCTATTATTAAAAAAATTTAGCTATTTTTGCTTGTTTGTTTTATAATATTTCAATAATTTTATTTCAAAAAGGGTGGTTTTCAGCGATTTATAGCTAAATTTACCTATTATTAAAAAAATTTAGCTATTTTTGCTTGTTTGTTTTATAATATTTCAATAATTTTATTTCAAAAAGGGTGGTTTTCAGCGATTTATAGCTAAATTTACCTATTATTAAAAAAATTTAGCTATTTTTGCTTGTTTGTTTTATAATATTTCAATAATTTTATTTCAAAAAGGGTGGTTTTCAGCGATTTATAGCTAAATTTACCTATTATTAAAAAAATTTAGCTATTTTTGCTTGTTTGTTTTATAATATTTCAATAATTTTATTTCAAAAAGGGTGGTTTTCAGCGATTTATAGCTAAGTTTACCTATTATTAAAAAAATTTAGCTATTTTTGCTTGTTTGTTTTATAATATTTCAATAATTTTATTTCAAAAAGGGTGGTTTTCAGCGATTTATAGCTAAATTTACCTATTATTAAAAAAATTTAGCTATTTTTGCTTGCTTGTTTTATAATATTTCAATAATTTTATTTCAAAAAGGGTGGTTTTCAGCGATTTATAGCTAAGTTTACCTATTATTAAAAAAATTTAGCTATTTTTGCTTGTTTGTTTTATAATATTTCAATAATTTTATTTCAAAAAGGGTGGTTTTCAGCGATTTATAGCTAAATTTACCTATTTTTAAAAAAATTTAGCTATTTTTGCTTGTTTGTTTTATAATATTTCAATAATTTTTTTTCAAAAAGGGTGGTTTTCAGCGATTTATAGCTAAATTTACCTATTATTAAAAAAATTTAGCTATTTTTGCTTGCTTGTTTTATAATATTTCAATAATTTTATTTCAAAAAGGGTGGTTTTCAGCGATTTATAGCTAAGTTTACCTATTATTAAAAAAATTTAGCTATTTTTGCTTGTTTGTTTTATAATATTTCAATAATTTTATTTCAAAAAGGGTGGTTTTCAGCGATTTATAGCTAAATTTACCTATTATTAAAAAAATTTAGCTATTTTTGCTTGTTTGTTTTATAATATTTCAATAATTTTATTTCAAAAAGGGTGGTTTTCAGCGATTTATAGCTAAATTTACCTATTATTAAAAAAATTTAGCTATTTTTGCTTGTTTGTTTTATAATATTTCAATAATTTTATTTCAAAAAGGGTGGTTTTCAGCGATTTATAGCTAAATTTACCTATTTTTAAAAAAATTTAGCTATTTTTGCTTGTTTGTTTTATAATATTTCAATAATTTTTTTTCAAAAAGGGTGGTTTTCAGCGATTTATAGCTAAATTTACCTATTATTAAAAAAATTTAGCTATTTTTGCTTGCTTGTTTTATAATATTTCAATAATTTTATTTCAAAAAGGGTGGTTTTCAGCGATTTATAGCTAAGTTTACCTATTATTAAAAAAATTTAGCTATTTTTGCTTGTTTGTTTTATAATATTTCAATAATTTTATTTCAAAAAGGGTGGTTTTCAGCGATTTATAGCTAAATTTACCTATTATTAAAAAAATTTAGCTATTTTTGCTTGTTTGTTTTATAATATTTCAATAATTTTATTTCAAAAAGGGTGGTTTTCAGCGATTTATAGCTAAATTTACCTATTATTAAAAAAATTTAGCTATTTTTGCTTGTTTGTTTTATAATATTTCAATAATTTTATTTCAAAAAGGGTGGTTTTCAGCGATTTATAGCTAAATTTACCTATTATTAAAAAAATTTAGCTATTTTTGCTTGTTTGTTTTATAATATTTCAATAATTTTATTTCAAAAAGGGTGGTTTTCAGCGATTTATAGCTAAATTTACCTATTATTAAAAAAATTTAGCTATTTTTGCTTGTTTGTTTTATAATATTTCAATAATTTTATTTCAAAAAGGGTGGTTTTCAGCGATTTATAGCTAAATTTACCTATTATTAAAAAAATTTAGCTATTTTTGCTTGTTTGTTTTATAATATTTCAATAATTTTATTTCAAAAAGGGTGGTTTTCAGCGATTTATAGCTAAATTTACCTATTTTAAAAAAATTTAGCTATTTTTGCTTGTTTGTTTTATAATATTTCAATAATTTTTTTCAAAAAGGGTGGTTTTCAGCGATTTATAGCTAAATTTACCTATTATTAAAAAAATTTAGCTATTTTTGCTTGCTTGTTTTATAATATTTCAATAATTTTATTTCAAAAAGGGTGGTTTTCAGCGATTTATAGCTAAGTTTACCTATTATTAAAAAAATTTAGCTATTTTTGCTTGTTTGTTTTATAATATTTCAATAATTTTATTTCAAAAAGGGTGGTTTTCAGCGATTTATAGCTAAATTTACCTATTATTAAAAAAATTTAGCTATTTTTGCTTGTTTGTTTTATAATATTTCAATAATTTTATTTCAAAAAGGGTGGTTTTCAGCGATTTATAGCTAAATTTACCTATTATTAAAAAAATTTAGCTATTTTTGCTTGTTTGTTTTATAATATTTCAATAATTTTATTTCAAAAAGGGTGGTTTTCAGCGATTTATAGCTAAATTTACCTATTATTAAAAAAATTTAGCTATTTTTGCTTGTTTGTTTTATAATATTTCAATAATTTTATTTCAAAAAGGGTGGTTTTCAGCGATTTATAGCTAAATTTACCTATTATTAAAAAAATTTAGCTATTTTTGCTTGTTTGTTTTATAATATTTCAATAATTTTATTTCAAAAAGGGTGGTTTTCAGCGATTTATAGCTAAGTTTACCTATTATTAAAAAAATTTAGCTATTTTTGCTTGTTTGTTTTATAATATTTCAATAATTTTATTTCAAAAAGGGTGGTTTTCAGCGATTTATAGCTAAATTTACCTATTATTAAAAAATTTAGCTATTTTTGCTTGCTTGTTTTATAATATTTCAATAATTTTATTTCAAAAAGGGTGGTTTTCAGCGATTTATAGCTAAGTTTACCTATTATTAAAAAAATTTAGCTATTTTTGCTTGTTTGTTTTATAATATTTCAATAATTTTATTTCAAAAAGGGTGGTTTTCAGCGATTTATAGCTAAATTTACCTATTTTTAAAAAAATTTAGCTATTTTTGCTTGTTTGTTTTATAATATTTCAATAATTTTTTTTCAAAAAGGGTGGTTTTCAGCGATTTATAGCTAAATTTACCTATTATTAAAAAAATTTAGCTATTTTTGCTTGCTTGTTTTATAATATTTCAATAATTTTATTTCAAAAAGGGTGGTTTTCAGCGATTTATAGCTAAGTTTACCTATTATTAAAAAAATTTAGCTATTTTTGCTTGTTTGTTTTATAATATTTCAATAATTTTATTTCAAAAAGGGTGGTTTTCAGCGATTTATAGCTAAATTTACCTATTATTAAAAAAATTTAGCTATTTTTGCTTGTTTGTTTTATAATATTTCAATAATTTTATTTCAAAAAGGGTGGTTTTCAGCGATTTATAGCTAAATTTACCTATTATTAAAAAAATTTAGCTATTTTTGCTTGTTTGTTTTATAATATTTCAATAATTTTATTTCAAAAAGGGTGGTTTTCAGCGATTTATAGCTAAATTTACCTATTTTTAAAAAAATTAGCTATTTTTGCTTGTTTGTTTTATAATATTTCAATAATTTTTTTTCAAAAAGGGTGGTTTTCAGCGATTTATAGCTAAATTTACCTATTATTAAAAAAATTTAGCTATTTTTGCTTGCTTGTTTTATAATATTTCAATAATTTTATTTCAAAAAGGGTGGTTTTCAGCGATTTATAGCTAAGTTTACCTATTATTAAAAAAATTTAGCTATTTTTGCTTGTTTGTTTTATAATATTTCAATAATTTTATTTCAAAAAGGGTGGTTTTCAGCGATTTATAGCTAAATTTACCTATTATTAAAAAAATTTAGCTATTTTTGCTTGTTTGTTTTATAATATTTCAATAATTTTATTTCAAAAAGGGTGGTTTTCAGCGATTTATAGCTAAATTTACCTATTATTAAAAAATTTAGCTATTTTTGCTTGTTTGTTTTATAATATTTCAATAATTTTATTTCAAAAAGGGTGGTTTTCAGCGATTTATAGCTAAATTTACCTATTATTAAAAAAATTTAGCTATTTTTGCTTGTTTGTTTTATAATATTTCAATAATTTTATTTCAAAAAGGGTGGTTTTCAGCGATTTATAGCTAAATTTACCTATTATTAAAAAAATTTAGCTATTTTTGCTTGTTTGTTTTATAATATTTCAATAATTTTATTTCAAAAAGGGTGGTTTTCAGCGATTTATAGCTAAATTTACCTATTATTAAAAAAATTTAGCTATTTTTGCTTGTTTGTTTTATAATATTTCAATAATTTTATTTCAAAAAGGGTGGTTTTCAGCGATTTATAGCTAAATTTACCTATTATTAAAAAAATTTAGCTATTTTTGCTTGTTTGTTTTATAATATTTCAATAATTTTATTTCAAAAAGGGTGGTTTTCAGCGATTTATAGCTAAATTTACCTATTATTAAAAAAATTTAGCTATTTTTGCTTGTTTGTTTTATAATATTTCAATAATTTTATTTCAAAAAGGGTGGTTTTCAGCGATTTATAGCTAAATTTACCTATTATTAAAAAAATTTAGCTATTTTTGCTTGTTTGTTTTATAATATTTCAATAATTTTATTTCAAAAAGGGTGGTTTTCAGCGATTTATAGCTAAATTTACCTATTATTAAAAAAATTTAGCTATTTTTGCTTGTTTGTTTTATAATATTTCAATAATTTTATTTCAAAAAGGGTGGTTTTCAGCGATTTATAGCTAAATTTACCTATTATTAAAAAAATTTAGCTATTTTTGCTTGTTTGTTTTATAATATTTCAATAATTTTATTTCAAAAAGGGTGGTTTTCAGCGATTTATAGCTAAATTTACCTATTATTAAAAAAATTTAGCTATTTTTGCTTGTTTGTTTTATAATATTTCAATAATTTTATTTCAAAAAGGGTGGTTTTCAGCGATTTATAGCTAAATTTACCTATTATTAAAAAAATTTAGCTATTTTTGCTTGTTTGTTTTATAATATTTCAATAATTTTATTTCAAAAAGGGTGGTTTTCAGCGATTTATAGCTAAATTTACCTATTATTAAAAAAATTTAGCTATTTTTGCTTGTTTGTTTTATAATATTTCAATAATTTTATTTCAAAAAGGGTGGTTTTCAGCGATTTATAGCTAAATTTACCTATTATTAAAAAAATTTAGCTATTTTTGCTTGTTTGTTTTATAATATTTCAATAATTTTATTTCAAAAAGGGTGGTTTTCAGCGATTTATAGCTAAATTTACCTATTATTAAAAAAATTTAGCTATTTTTGCTTGTTTGTTTTATAATATTTCAATAATTTTATTTCAAAAAGGGTGGTTTTCAGCGATTTATAGCTAAATTTACCTATTATTAAAAAAATTTAGCTATTTTTGCTTGTTTGTTTATAATATTTCAATAATTTTATTTCAAAAAGGGTGGTTTTCAGCGATTTATAGCTAAATTTACCTATTATTAAAAAAATTTAGCTATTTTTGCTTGTTTGTTTTATAATATTTCAATAATTTTATTTCAAAAAGGGTGGTTTTCAGCGATTTATAGCTAAATTTACCTATTATTAAAAAAATTTAGCTATTTTTGCTTGTTTGTTTTATAATATTTCAATAATTTTATTTCAAAAAGGTGGTTTTCAGCGATTTATAGCTAAATTTACCTATTATTAAAAAAAATTTAGCTATTTTTGCTTGTTTGTTTTATAATATTTCAATAATTTTATTTCAAAAAGGGTGGTTTTCAGCGATTTATAGCTAAATTTACCTATTATTAAAAAAATTTAGCTATTTTTGCTTGTTTGTTTTATAATATTTCAATAATTTTATTTCAAAAAGGGTGGTTTTCAGCGATTTATAGCTAAATTTACCTATTATTAAAAAAATTTAGCTATTTTTGCTTGTTTGTTTTATAATATTTCAATAATTTTATTTCAAAAAGGGTGGTTTTCAGCGATTTATAGCTAAATTTACCTATTATTAAAAAAATTTAGCTATTTTTGCTTGTTTGTTTTATAATATTTCAATAATTTTATTTCAAAAAGGGTGGTTTTCAGCGATTTATAGCTAAATTTACCTATTATTAAAAAAATTTAGCTATTTTTGCTTGTTTGTTTTATAATATTTCAATAATTTTATTTCAAAAAGGGTGGTTTTCAGCGATTTATAGCTAAATTTACCTATTATTAAAAAAATTTAGCTATTTTTGCTTGTTTGTTTTATAATATTTCAATAATTTTATTTCAAAAAGGGTGGTTTTCAGCGATTTATAGCTAAATTTACCTATTATTAAAAAAATTTAGCTATTTTTGCTTGTTTGTTTTATAATATTTCAATAATTTTATTTCAAAAAGGGTGGTTTTCAGCGATTTATAGCTAAATTTACCTATTATTAAAAAAATTTAGCTATTTTTGCTTGTTTGTTTTATAATATTTCAATAATTTTATTTCAAAAAGGGTGGTTTTCAGCGATTTATAGCTAAATTTACCTATTATTAAAAAAATTTAGCTATTTTTGCTTGTTTGTTTTATAATATTTCAATAATTTTATTTCAAAAAGGGTGGTTTTCAGCGATTTATAGCTAAATTTACCTATTATTAAAAAAATTTAGCTATTTTTGCTTGTTTGTTTTATAATATTTCAATAATTTTATTTCAAAAAGGGTGGTTTTCAGCGATTTATAGCTAAATTTACCTATTATTAAAAAAATTTAGCTATTTTTGCTTGTTTGTTTTATAATATTTCAATAATTTTATTTCAAAAAGGGTGGTTTTCAGCGATTTATAGCTAAATTTACCTATTATTAAAAAAAATTTAGCTATTTTTGCTTGTTTGTTTTATAATATTTCAATAATTTTATTTCAAAAAGGGTGGTTTTCAGCGATTTATAGCTAAATTTACCTATTATTAAAAAAATTTAGCTATTTTTGCTTGTTTGTTTTATAATATTTCAATAATTTTATTTCAAAAAGGGTGGTTTTCAGCGATTTATAGCTAAATTTACCTATTATTAAAAAAATTTAGCTATTTTTGCTTGTTTGTTTTATAATATTTCAATAATTTTATTTCAAAAAGGGTGGTTTTCAGCGATTTATAGCTAAATTTACCTATTATTAAAAAAATTTAGCTATTTTTGCTTGTTTGTTTTATAATATTTCAATAATTTTTATTTCAAAAAGGGTGGTTTTCAGCGATTTATAGCTAAATTTACCTATTATTAAAAAAATTTAGCTATTTTTGCTTGTTTGTTTTATAATATTTCAATAATTTTATTTCAAAAAGGG
>CASGGT010000126.1:7500-24483 GCA_949318255.1 Pollenia labialis | reverse complement strand
CTTTTGAGTTTTGGGTATTTAATCTTTCACGGTGATGTGACTTGACTCGAATTAAAGAATCTATTTATCCAAAACTAAATAAGAAAATTACATATGATAGAAAATTTAAAAGTAAGAATAAATTGTCAAACTCATTTCTTTTGAGTTTTGGGTATTTAATCTTTCACGGTGATGTGACTTGACTCGAATTAAAGAATCTATTTATCCAAAACTAAATAAGAAAATTACATATGATAGAAAATTTAAAAGTAAGAATAAATTGTCAAACTCATTTCTTTTGAGTTTTGGGTATTTAATCTTTCACGGTGATGTGACTTGACTCGAATTAAAGAATCTATTTATCCAAAACTAAATAAGAAAATTACATATGATAGAAAATTTAAAAGTAAGAATAAATTGTCAAACTCATTTCTTTTGAGTTTTGGGTATTTAATCTTTCACGGTGATGTGACTTGACTCGAATTAAAGAATCTATTTATCCAAAACTAAATAAGAAAATTACATATGATAGAAAATTTAAAAGTAAGAATAAATTGTCAAACTCATTTCTTTTGAGTTTTGGGTATTTAATCTTTCACGGTGATGTGACTTGACTCGAATTAAAGAATCTATTTATCCAAAACTAAATAAGAAAATTACATATGATAGAAAATTTAAAAGTAAGAATAAATTGTCAAACTCATTTCTTTTGAGTTTTGGGTATTTAATCTTTCACGGTGATGTGACTTGACTCGAATTAAAGAATCTATTTATCCAAAACTAAATAAGAAAATTACATATGATAGAAAATTTAAAAGTAAGAATAAATTGTCAAACTCATTTCTTTTGAGTTTTGGGTATTTAATCTTTCACGGTGATGTGACTTGACTCGAATTAAAGAATCTATTTATCCAAAACTAAATAAGAAAATTACATATGATAGAAAATTTAAAAGTAAGAATAAATTGTCAAACTCATTTCTTTTGAGTTTTGGGTATTTAATCTTTCACGGTGATGTGACTTGACTCGAATTAAAGAATCTATTTATCCAAAACTAAATAAGAAAATTACATATGATAGAAAATTTAAAAGTAAGAATAAATTGTCAAACTCATTTCTTTTGAGTTTTGGGTATTTAATCTTTCACGGTGATGTGACTTGACTCGAATTAAAGAATCTATTTATCCAAAACTAAATAAGAAAATTACATATGATAGAAAATTTAAAAGTAAGAATAAATTGTCAAACTCATTTCTTTTGAGTTTTGGGTATTTAATCTTTCACGGTGATGTGACTTGACTCGAATTAAAGAATCTATTTATCCAAAACTAAATAAGAAAATTACATATGATAGAAAATTTAAAAGTAAGAATAAATTGTCAAACTCATTTCTTTTGAGTTTTGGGTATTTAATCTTTCACGGTGATGTGACTTGACTCGAATTAAAGAATCTATTTATCCAAAACTAAATAAGAAAATTACATATGATAGAAAATTTAAAAGTAAGAATAAATTGTCAAACTCATTTCTTTTGAGTTTTGGGTATTTAATCTTTCACGGTGATGTGACTTGACTCGAATTAAAGAATCTATTTATCCAAAACTAAATAAGAAAATTACATATGATAGAAAATTTAAAAGTAAGAATAAATTGTCAAACTCATTTCTTTTGAGTTTTGGGTATTTATTCTTTCACGGTGATGTGACTTGACTCGAATTAAAGAATCTATTTATCCAAAACTAAATAAGAAAATTACATATGATAGAAAATTTAAAAGTAAGAATAAATTGTCAAACTCATTTCTTTGAGTTTTGGGTATTTAATCTTTCACGGTGATGTGACTTGACTCGAATTAAAGAATCTATTTATCCAAAACTAAATAAGAAAATTACATATGATAGAAAATTTAAAAGTAAGAATAAATTGTCAAACTCATTTCTTTTGAGTTTTGGGTATTTAATCTTTCACGGTGATGTGACTTGACTCGAATTAAAGAATCTATTTATCCAAAACTAAATAAGAAAATTACATATGATAGAAAATTTAAAAGTAAGAATAAATTGTCAAACTCATTTCTTTTGAGTTTTGGGTATTTAATCTTTCACGGTGATGTGACTTGACTCGAATTAAAGAATCTATTTATCCAAAACTAAATAAGAAAATTACATATGATAGAAAATTTAAAAGTAAGAATAAATTGTCAAACTCATTTCTTTTGAGTTTTGGGTATTTAATCTTTCACGGTGATGTGACTTGACTCGAATTAAAGAATCTATTTATCCAAAACTAAATAAGAAAATTACATATGATAGAAAATTTAAAAGTAAGAATAAATTGTCAAACTCATTTCTTTTGAGTTTTGGGTATTTAATCTTTCACGGTGATGTGACTTGACTCGAATTAAAGAATCTATTTATCCAAAACTAAATAAGAAAATTACATATGATAGAAAATTTAAAAGTAAGAATAAATTGTCAAACTCATTTCTTTTGAGTTTTGGGTATTTAATCTTTCACGGTGATGTGACTTGACTCGAATTAAAGAATCTATTTATCCAAAACTAAATAAGAAAATTACATATGATAGAAAATTTAAAAGTAAGAATAAATTGTCAAACTCATTTCTTTTGAGTTTTGGGTATTTAATCTTTCACGGTGATGTGACTTGACTCGAATTAAAGAATCTATTTATCCAAAACTAAATAAGAAAATTACATATGATAGAAAATTTAAAAGTAAGAATAAATTGTCAAACTCATTTCTTTTGAGTTTTGGGAATTTAATCTTTCACGGTGATGTGATTTGACTCGAATTATAGAATCTATTTATCCAAAACTAAATAAGAAAATTACATTTGATAGAAAATTTAAAAGTAAGAATAAATTGTCAAACTCATTTCTTTTGAGTTTTGGGTATTTAATCTTTCGCGGTGATGTGACTTGACTCGAATTAAAGAATCTATTTATCCAAAACTAAATAAGAAAATTACATATGATAGAAAATTTAAAAGTAAGAATAAATTGTCAAACTCATTTCTTTTGAGTTTTGGGTATTTAATCTTTCACGGTGATGTGACTTGACTCGAATTAAAGAATCTATTTATCCAAAACTAAATAAGAAAATTACATATGAAAGAAAATTTAAAAGTAAGAATAAATTGTCAAACTCATTTCTTTTGAGTTTTGGGTATTTAATCTTTCACGGTGATGTGACTTGACTCGAATTAAAGAATCTATTTATCCAAAACTAAATAAGAAAATTACATATGATAGAAAATTTAAAAGTAAGAATAAATTGTCAAACTCATTTCTTGTGAGTTTTGGGTATTTAATCTTTCACGGTGATGTGACTTGACTCGAATTAAAGAATCTATTTATCCAAAACTAAATAAGAAAATTACATATGATAGAAAATTTAAAAGTAAGAATAAATTGTCAAACTCATTTCTTGTGAGTTTTGTTAATTTAATCTTTCATGGTGATTCGACTTGACTCGAATTAAAGTATCTACTTAACCAAAACTTAATTAAAAAAAAAAAAAAAAAAAAAAAAAAATAAAAAAAAAAAAAAAAAAAAAAAAAAAAAATTATTACATATGATAGAAAATTTAAAAGTAAGAATAAATTGTCAAACTCATTTCTTTTGAGTTTTATGTATTTAATCTTTCACGGTGATGTGACTTGACTCGAATTAAAGAATCTATTTATCCAAAACTAAATAAGAAAATTACATATGATAGAAAATTTAAAAGTAAGAATAAATTGTCAAACTCATTTCTTTTGAGTTTTGGGTATTTAATCTTTCACGGTGATGTGACTTGACTCGAATTAAAGAATCTATTTATCCAAAACTAAATAAGAAAATTACATATGATAGAAAATTTAAAAGTAAGAATAAATTGTCAAACTCATTTCTTTTGAGTATTTAATCTTTCACGGTGATGTGACTTGACTCGAATTAAAGAATCTATTTATACAAAACTAAATAAGAAAATTACATATGATAGAAAATTTAAAAGTAAGAATAAATTGTCAAACTCATTTCTTTTGAGTTTTGGGTATTTAATCTTTCACGGTGATGTGACTTGACTCGAATTAAAGAATCTATTTATCCAAAACTAAATAAGAAAATTACATATGATAGAAAATTTAAAAGTAAGAATAAATTGTCAAACTCATTTCTTTTGAGTTTTGGGTATTTAATCTTTCACGGTGATGTGACTTGACTCGAATTAAAGAATCTATTTATCCAAAACTAAATAAGAAAATTACATATGATAGAAAATTTAAAAGTAAGAATAAATTGTCAAACTCATTTCTTTTGAGTTTTGGGTATTTAATCTTTCACGGTGATGTGACCTGACTCGAATTAAAGAATCCATTTATCCAAAACTAAATAAGAAAATTACATATGATAGAAAATTTAAAAGTAAGAATAAATTGTCAAACTCATTTCTTTTGAGTTTTGGGTATTTAATCTTTCACGGTGATGTGACTTGACTCGAATTAAAGAATCTATTTATCCAAAACTAAATAAGAAAATTACATATGATAGAAAATTTAAAAGTAAGAATAAATTGTCAAACTCATTTCTTGTGAGTTTTGTTAATTTAATCTTTCATGGTGATTCGACTTGACTCGAATTAAAGTATCTACTTAACCAAAACTTAATTAAAAAAAAAAAAAAAAAAATATAAAAAAAAAAAAAAAAAAAAAAAAAAAATTATTACATATGATAGAAAATTTAAAAGTAAGAATAAATTGTCAAACTCATTTCTTTTGAGTTTTGGGTATTTAATCTTTCACGGTGATGTGACTTGACTCGAATTAAAGAATCTATTTATCCAAAACTAAATAAGAAAATTACATATGATAGAAAATTTAAAAGTAAGAATAAATTGTCAAACTCATTTCTTTTGAGTTTTGGGTATTTAATCTTTCACGGTGATGTGACTTGACTCGAATTAAAGAATCTATTTATCCAAAACTAAATAAGAAAATTACATATGATAGAAAATTTAAAAGTAAGAATAAATTGTCAAACTCATTTCTTTTGAGTTTTGGGTATTTAATCTTTCACGGTGATGTGACCTGACTCGAATTAAAGAATCCATTTATCCAAAACTAAATAAGAAAATTACATATGATAGAAAATTTAAAAGTAAGAATAAATTGTCAAACTCATTTCTTTTGAGTTTTGGGTATTTAATCTTTCACGGTGATGTGACTTGACTCGAATTAAAGAATCTATTTATCCAAAACTAAATAAGAAAATTACATATGATAGAAAATTTAAAAGTAAGAATAAATTGTCAAACTCATTTCTTGTGAGTTTTGTTAATTTAATCTTTCATGGTGATTCGACTTGACTCGAATTAAAGTATCTACTTAACCAAAACTTAATTAAAAAAAAAAAAAAAAAAATATAAAAAAAAAAAAAAAAAAAAAAAAAAAATTATTACATATGATAGAAAATTTAAAAGTAAGAATAAATTGTCAAACTCATTTCTTTTGAGTTTTGGGTATTTAATCTTTCACGGTGATGTGACTTGACTCGAATTAAAGAATCTATTTATCCAAAACTAAATAAGAAAATTACATATGATAGAAAATTTAAAAGTAAGAATAAATTGTCAAACTCATTTCTTTTGAGTTTTGGGTATTTAATCTTTCACGGTGATGTGACTTGACTCGAATTAAAGAATCTATTTATCCAAAACTAAATAAGAAAATTACATATGATAGAAAATTTAAAAGTAAGAATAAATTGTCAAACTCATTTCTTTTGAGTTTTGGGTATTTAATCTTTCACGGTGATGTGACCTGACTCGAATTAAAGAATCCATTTATCCAAAACTAAATAAGAAAATTACATATGATAGAAAATTTAAAAGTAAGAATAAATTGTCAAACTCATTTCTTTTGAGTTTTGGGTATTTAATCTTTCACGGTGATGTGACTTGACTCGAATTAAAGAATCTATTTATCCAAAACTAAATAAGAAAATTACATATGATAGAAAATTTAAAAGTAAGAATAAATTGTCAAACTCATTTCTTGTGAGTTTTGTTAATTTAATCTTTCATGGTGATTCGACTTGACTCGAATTAAAGTATCTACTTAACCAAAACTTAATTAAAAAAAAAAAAAAAAAAATATAAAAAAAAAAAAAAAAAAAAAAAAAAAAATTATTACATATGATAGAAAATTTAAAAGTAAGAATAAATTGTCAAACTCATTTCTTTTGAGTTTTGGGTATTTAATCTTTCACGGTGATGTGACTTGACTCGAATTAAAGAATCTATTTATCCAAAACTAAATAAGAAAATTACATATGATAGAAAATTTAAAAGTAAGAATAAATTGTCAAACTCATTTCTTTTGAGTTTTGGGTATTTAATCTTTCACGGTGATGTGACTTGACTCGAATTAAAGAATCTATTTATCCAAAACTAAATAAGAAAATTACATATGATAGAAAATTTAAAAGTAAGAATAAATTGTCAAACTCATTTCTTTTGAGTTTTGGGTATTTAATCTTTCACGGTGATGTGACTTGACTCGAATTAAAGAATCTATTTATCCAAAACTAAATAAGAAAATTACATATGATAGAAAATTTAAAAGTAAGAATAAATTGTCAAACTCATTTCTCTTGAGTTTTGGGTATTTAATCTTTCACGGTGATGTGACTTGACTCGAATTAAAGAATCTATTTATCCAAAACTAAATAAGAAAATTACATATGATAGAAAATTTAAAAGTAAGAATAAATTGTCAAACTCATTTCTTTTGAGTTTTGGGTATTTAATCTTTCACGGTGATGTGACTTGACTCGAATTATAGAATCTATTTATCCAAAACTAAATAAGAAAATTACATATGATAGAAAATTTAAAAGTAAGAATAAATTGTCAAACTCATTTCTTTTGAGTTTTGGGTATTTAATCTTTCACGGTGATGTGACTTGACTCGAATTAAAGAATCTATTTATCCAAAACTAAATAAGAAAATTACATATGAAAGAAAATTTAAAAGTAAGAATAAATTGTCAAACTCATTTCTTTTGAGTTTTGGGTATTTAATCTTTCACGGTGATGTGACTTGACTCGAATTAAAGAATCTATTTATCCAAAACTTAATTAAAAAAATAAAAAAAAAAAAAAAAAAAAAAAAAAAAAAAAAAAAAAAAAAAAAAAAAAAAAATTATTACATATGATAGAAAATTTAAAAGTAAGAATAAATTGTCAAACTCATTTCTTTTGAGTTTTGGGTATTTAATCTTTCACGGTGATGTGACTTGACTCGAATTAAAGAATCTATTTATCCAAAACTAAATAAGAAAATTACATATGATAGAAAATTTAAAAGTAAGAATAAATTGTCAAACTCATTTCTTTTGAGTTTTGGGTATTTAATCTTTCACGGTGATGTGACTTGACTCGAATTAAAGAATCTATTTATCCAAAACTAAATAAGAAAATTACATATGATAGAAAATTTAAAAGTAAGAATAAATTGTCAAACTCATTTCTTTTGAGTTTTGGGTATTTAATCTTTCACGGTGATGTGACTTGACTCGAATTAAAGAATATACATACATACATACATACATACATACATACATACATACATACATACATACATACATACATACATACATACATACATACATACATACATACATACATACATACATAACTACATACATACATACATACATACATACATACATACATACATACATACATACATACATACATACATACATACATACATACATACATACATACATACATACATACATACATACATACATACATACATACATACATACATACATACATACATACATACATACATACATACATACATACATACATACATACATACATACATACATACATACATACATACATACATACATACATACATACATACATACATACATACATACATACATACATACATACATACATACATACATACATACATACATACATACATACATACATACATACATACATACATACATACATACATACATACATACATACATACATACATACATACATACATACATACATACATACATACATACATACATACATACATACATACATACATACATACATACATATGTAACGTGACGTTACAAACTAACACTATGAATACCCTTACTATTTTTCTTACCACTGTGAATACCCTTACTGTTTACTAAAATAACCGTTTATCACTCATAATTCTCATTTAGTTTATTTTATTTTTGTATAAATAGATTAAGTTTGTACACAACAAACAGAGTAGAAACTGGTACTAACCACAGTATTTTACTCTTAGTAGCTAGTTTTAACAGTAGTTAATCGTAGATTGCCGACTGCGTTCGCCTCCCGAATTGCGCTGGTGTCAGCATTATTATCAACCGTAGTTAATCGTAGATTGCCGACTGCCTTCGCCTCCCGAATTGCGCTGGTGTCAGCATTATTATCAACCGTAGTTAATCGTAGATTGCCGACTGCCTTCGCCTCCCGAATTGCGCTGGTGTCAGCATTGTTATCAACCGTAGTTAATCGTAGTTTGCCGACTGCTTTCGCCTCCCGAATTGCGCTGGTGTCAGCATTATTATCAACCGTAGTTAATCGTAGTTTGCCGACTAGTATTTAGCGTAGATTAAGATTTCATAAATAAAAGCTTTGTTCATTTATTATTACCACCTACAAAAGTATACCGTGTTTTCATTTCAAAGGAAGCAGACCTTCGAATTGACCCTGGACAGGCTGAGTCATACCTCGGCTGGAAAAATAAACTGCGTTACAATGGCGCCCGAGCAGGGACCCGATTCCGAAACCGCAACTTGTGGCAAAACTTCTCACCAAACCACCAACGGAACTGAATCGGGCCGAGAACAAAGTATTGAAACTGAATCTACGCCGAATATCCTACAGACGGATTCTGTGGGCTGGATCTACTTACTGCGAAAGGACAAATTAATGGAAGTTTGCCGGCAACACAACATTCCTATAACTGAAGGTGCTACCGTTGACCGGCTCCGACGACAGCTCGGTGAACTAATACGTACGAAGCGGCAGAGGGCCTCGTCAGAAAACCTACTGACAGCCTTGGAGGAGGAAGTGTTGAGAGAGGAGAAAACTCCGCTACTCAGCCAAGTCAGCCTCGAGGTGCCTCGTGCCGATCGGCAGAAGGGGCAACCGAGCGCTCCGAGCGACTCGGAAGTCATGGCCACTATTCGGCGATGGGAGCTGACGTATGATGGGGGCGACCACTTAATGGAGTTCATCGAACGGCTCGAGGAGCTAGCGGAATGCTACGGCTTCGACCGTGGTCGTTTGTTATTCTCCCTACTGGAGATCCTAAAGCATAGAGCCCTACAATGGTATCGCGTCAAGCGGGAACACATTCACAGCTGGGACAGCTTCAAGGAGGAAGCCATTCGTTTCTTTCTGCCGAGACGACACCTCGCCCTCCTGGAAGAGACCATTTACCACCGAAAGCAAGGTAATCGGGAAAAAGCCAAGGATTACATCATGAGCCTGCAATCCCTCATACGACAACATCCCGAACTGCGAAAACTTGATCACACCGACCGCATTTATGACGGGCTACGGTTCGAATATAAGTTGTACGTCCGCCGCTCCGATTTCCGTTCGCTGGATGAACTGATGGAATTAACCGATGAGTACGAGCTAATCCGGAGGGATGAGGCCAAACAGGGAAGACCCCAGCCAAATCATTATATTGACGATACTACCTACCACCGTGATACCCACTGTTGGCGCTGCAAACAGCCCGGTCATGTTAGGAGAGATTGTCCGAACCCCGGATTGTGGTTCTGCTCCTGGTGCGGCCAAGAGGGTACCCTAACTCGGAACTGCCCCTGCCGACAACAACTCTCCGCCGACGGACGGTAATATCTTACCGTCACCATTTACGGCCATGCCATACAGGCTCTGGTCGATACGGGGTCAACCCTGACGTACATCGGACGTAGGGTGCGCCGGCTACTGGAGACCTATGATGTCCGGCCCCGCGGCCACCAGCGCAGTATACAGCTGGCCGACGGCTCGTGCAGAACAAGTCTCAACGTATATCCGATAATAGTGGTGACCACCGGAGGTACTACACGTCTGTTGGCATCCGCCCTTGACAGTCTAGCTGAGCCAATTATTCTTGGCATGGACTTCCTGCGCCGCCGCCATGTCCGAATGATGATCGACGGTATCGAACTACAAGCAGCTCGGCCGGCAAGGGAAAACCAGCTCCATGCACTGCACTCAATTGTCACCCCTGAAGAACTGCGGGCGGAGCAAGCCACACAATTACACACCCTAGTGGCCTCGGCGAAAACGGCATTCGAGGCAGTTAAAGGACCGTGCAACAGAGGGGAACACGTTATACACATGAAACACGACCGTCCGATTAAGCAAAGATATTACCCCCGTAACCCGGCTATGCAAAGTGTTATAGACAATGAGGCCAACGAACTACTGGCGGCGGACCGGATAGAACCGTCTCACAGCCCTTATAGCTCACCTGTCGTCCTAGTGAGGAAGAAACAGGGTACGTGGCGAATGTGTATAGACTTCCGGCAGATTAATGCTGCCGCGGAACCCGACGCTTACCCTCTACCACAGATTAACGCGATCCTCGACCAGTTGAAAGAAGCAGCTTTTATATCCACTATTGATTTAAAGAACGGGTACTGGCAAATACCGGTTGCGCCAGGCTCCCGCCAATACACCGCCTTCACCGTGCCGGGCCGTGGCCTGTTCCAGTGGAAGGTGATGCCCTTCGGGCTACACTCAGCCCCCGCAACGTTCCAGCGGATTTTGGATGGTGTCATCGGACCCGAACTGCACCCGAGAGCGTTCGCGTACCTCGATGATATCATCGTACTGGGCCGGACGTTTGAGGACCACTTAGGCATGTTGAAACTAGTTTTCGACCGACTATTGGCGGCAAATCTGCAGATAAACTTCGACAAGTGTGAATTCGGGCGAACGAGTTTAAAATACCTGGGCCATGTCGTGTGCACAAGGGGAATACGCACAGATCCCGATAAGATTGAGGCGATCCAGAAATTGAAATCACCGACAACTATCCGCGACTTACGGCGAGTGTTAGGGATAGCTTCCTGGTACCGTCGGTTCATACCAAACTTCTCCGAGTTAACTGAACCTATGACCCGCCTCCTCAAGAAGAAAATCCCATGGAGTTGGGGAACCGAGCAAGAGGAGGCCTTCATCGCGCTAAAAGGGAAACTGACTCAGGCTCCAATCCTAAGCTGCCCGGACTTCGAGCGTCCTTTCTACCTGCAAACCGACGCTAGCAAGGAGGGCCTAGGCGCAGTATTATTTCAACGCCAGGGTGGTCAAGAGACGGTGATCGCCTACGCAAGTCGCACCCTTAATGACCTGGAGCGGAAGTACTCAGCCACAGAGCAGGAATGTTTGGCGGTGTTATGGGGAATCCGAAAGATGAGGTCATACCTGGAAGGTTACCGATTCACGGTCATTACGGACCATCAATCCCTTAAATGGCTACACACGATACAAAATCCTTCGGGCCGGCTGGCCCGATGGGCCTTGGAGATGCAGCAATACGATTTCGTTATAGAATATCGGCGTGGTAAGCTCAACGTCGTGGCGGACGCCCTGTCCCGAAGCCCGTTGCCAAACGCGGAGGCTGTGCCATTAGCGGCAAGTAGCCTTACCAAACCCGATTGGCATGCTAAGATGACCGAAAAGCTACGAAACGACGGCGCAAAACCGCCCGATTACCAGATCATAGAGGGCCGTTTATTTCGTCACAGGAAATCTGCTATTTCAAATCTCCCTGAGTGGAAGTTGTGTGTACCCCGTAATGATGTTATTCGGGTATTACAGGAAACCCATGACGCAAAGACCGCCGGCCATCTAGGAGTCTATAAAACCCTGCGACGTACGCAGGAGAATTACTATTGGCCAGGCATGGCTCGGGACATTCGCCAGTATGTCCGATCATGCGACACCTGCAGCCGTTTTAAGGTCGAGCAGAGGCGTAAAGCCGGGCCTATGCACACGATGCCGGTAACGCGACCATGGGAGATAGTATGCACGGATTTCATCGGTCCACTCCCGCGGTCATCTTCAGGACACAGTTTTCTGCTGGTGTTCGTGGATAAATTCAGCAAATGGATAGAGTTGATTCCGTTACGTGTCGCCACCGCTTCCGCCGTCATCAAATGCCTAAGGGAACGAATCATTTACAGATTTGGCTGTCCCACGACTCTAATCTCGGATAACGGAACACAGTTTGTCAACAAGGCAGTAGAAGCCTTCCTTCGAGAATGTGGGATTCGACATACCTTAACCGCACCATACACGCCACAGGAGAACCCCACAGAAAGAGCAAACCGGGTCATCAAAACCCTGATCGCGGAGAACACGGAAGGAAACCACCGTCACTGGGACAGGTCCGTAGCCGAGATTGCATTCGCCCTGAACACAGCTGTGCATGAAAGCACCGGGGCTACCCCCGCCGAAATTTTGTTTGGTCGAAACCTCCGGACCCCAAATCAGATCATCAGGGAGGGCATTCGAACCTCCACTTTCGGCCTCCCTGCTGGAAACACTACCCATCGCCGTGTTCTGCGTCGGCTGTTCCGGGTCACGGTGATACCCCTAAAGAGGTCGTCAGCGTCCTCCAGTCCTCCTAGATCACCGGGGGTCACGTTAAGGACGTCGTTTGCGAAATCCTCTTCGCTCGGAGCCTGCCGTTGCTCTGGTATCAGAGGCGTGGTTGCGGTTTCCTCCTCCGGTTTTGGCGCTGGTTTGTCCTTTTTAACACCGGACCCTGGGGCAAGCGGTTTTGGGGCCGGCTTGTCCCATCTACCACCGGACAATGGAGCAAGAGGGGGTGGACCTGGTGGTGCGGAGTGCTGGGGTTTGATGTCCCGGTGATCCCACATCGCCTGGGCCAGCGCGTCCAGCTCTGAATCCCCAGACTGAGCCACGGCGCAGCAGCTTACCGAGTGTATTTTTGGCCGTGCCTCGAAGGAGGGCAAAAATGGTGGTACATGACGTGGCATTGTCGTGCGCCTGAGATACTCGCGTATCTTACCAGGTGCTATTGGTCTGGTTGGTTGTCTTTCCATTGTAGTTCTGACTTGTTATCTGTGCTTGCGCCGTTCTTTTATACTCTTGGCTGGTTAATCACCTATTACGAATAAAGTTTTTTTCTTTTCCCTTTATTTTCTTCTTTTTCTCTTCTTTCGGCTTTAGTCACGGAAATGGTACACGAATATCTTCTGGGTCGGTGTGATTCTCCTCGGCCGGAGGTGCGTGATTTTGGCTAAGTACGGGACTGACGGTTATTATTTTTTTTCCCCTTTTGGTTTAACGTATGTGCCTTTCGTGGTAGTCCTTAAGATCCTGGACGTGGACCTGGTGAGACTTTCCCGAAATGGTGCGGACGGTATAGATGTTTGGTGAGACGACGCCGGTAACCTCGTGAGGCCCTGAGTATTTCGGCCCAAGCTTCCCTGCGAAATGGTTGATGCCTGATGAAAGATGGTGCTCTCGTTTCAGCACCCGATCTCCGACCCTGGGTTTCCACTCGCGTCTTCGGAGGTTATAGTATCTCCTCTGTCTCTCGGAAGCCTTCGTCATAATCCTCACGATTTCTCGCCATTCGGGAGGTCCTGGTATACGGTTGAGAGGCGAAGGATTTGCGTTGGTAGGTGTTTTGCCCTCCCTGATGATCTGATTTGGGGTCCGGAGGTTTCGACCAAACAAAATTTCGGCGGGGGTAGCCCCGGTGCTTTCATGCACAGCTGTGTTCAGGGCGAATGCAATCTCGGCTACGGACCTGTCCCAGTGACGGTGGTTTCCTTCCGTGTTCTCCGCGATCAGGGTTTTGATGACCCGGTTTGCTCTTTCTGTGGGGTTCTCCTGTGGCGTGTATGGTGCGGTTAAGGTATGTCGAATCCCACATTCTCGAAGGAAGGCTTCTACTGCCTTGTTGACAAACTGTGTTCCGTTATCCGAGATTAGAGTCGTGGGACAGCCAAATCTGTAAATGATTCGTTCCCTTAGGCATTTGATGACGGCGGAAGCGGTGGCGACACGTAACGGAATCAACTCTATCCATTTGCTGAATTTATCCACGAACACCAGCAGAAAACTGTGTCCTGAAGATGACCGCGGGAGTGGGCCGATGAAATCCGTGCATACTATCTCCCATGGTCGCGTTACCGGCATCGTGTGCATAGGCCCGGCTTTACGCCTCTGCTCGACCTTAAAGCGGCTGCAGGTGTCGCATGATCGGACATACTGGCGAATGTCCCGAGCCATGCCTGGCCAATAGTAATTCTCCTGCGTACGTCGCAGGGTTTTATAGACTCCTAGATGGCCGGCGGTCTTTGCGTCATGGGTTTCCTGTAATACCCGAATAACATCATTACGGGGTACACACAACTTCCACTCAGGGAGATTTGGAATAGCAGATTTCCTTACAATGTGACGAAATAAACGGCCCTCTATGATCTGGTAATCGGGCGGTTTTGCGCCGTCGTTTCGTAGCTTTTCGGTCATCTTAGCATGCCAATCGGGTTTGGTAAGGCTACTTGCCGCTAATGGCACAGCCTCCGCGTTTGGCAACGGGCTTCGGGACAGGGCGTCCGCCACGACGTTGAGCTTACCACGCCGATATTCTATAACGAAATCGTATTGCTGCATCTCCAAGGCCCATCGGGCCAGCCGGCCCGAAGGATTTTGTATCGTGTGAAGCCATTTAAGGGATTGATGGTCCGTAATGACCGTGAATCGGTAACCTTCCAGGTATGACCTCATCTTTCGGATTCCCCATAACACCGCCAAACATTCCTGCTCTGTGGCTGAGTACTTCCGCTCCAGGTCATTAAGGGTGCGACTTGCGTAGGCGATCACCGTCTCTTGACCACCCTGGCGTTGAAATAATACTGCGCCTAGGCCCTCCTTGCTAGCGTCGGTTTGCAGGTAGAAAGGACGCTCGAAGTCCGGGCAGCTTAGGATTGGAGCCTGAGTCAGTTTCCCTTTTAGCGCGATGAAGGCCTCCTCTTGCTCGGTTCCCCAACTCCATGGGATTTTCTTCTTGAGGAGGCGGGTCATAGGTTCAGTTAACTCGGAGAAGTTTGGTATGAACCGACGGTACCAGGAAGCTATCCCTAACACTCGCCGTAAGTCGCGGATAGTTGTCGGTGATTTCAATTTCTGGATCGCCTCAATCTTATCGGGATCTGTGCGTATTCCCCTTGTGCACACGACATGGCCCAGGTATTTTAAACTCGTTCGCCCGAATTCACACTTGTCGAAGTTTATCTGCAGATTTGCCGCCAATAGTCGGTCGAAAACTAGTTTCAACATGCTTAAGTGGTCCTCAAACGTCCGGCCCAGTACGATGATATCATCGAGGTACGCGAACGCTCTCGGGTGCAGTTCGGGTCCGATGACACCATCCAAAATCCGCTGGAACGTTGCGGGGGCTGAGTGTAGCCCGAAGGGCATCACCTTCCACTGGAACAGGCCACGGCCCGGCACGGTGAAGGCGGTGTATTGGCGGGAGCCTGGCGCAACCGGTATTTGCCAGTACCCGTTCTTTAAATCAATAGTGGATATAAAAGCTGCTTCTTTCAACTGGTCGAGGATCGCGTTAATCTGTGGTAGAGGGTAAGCGTCGGGTTCCGCGGCAGCATTAATCTGCCGGAAGTCTATACACATTCGCCACGTACCCTGTTTCTTCCTCACTAGGACGACAGGTGAGCTATAAGGGCTGTGAGACGGTTCTATCCGGTCCGCCGCCAGTAGTTCGTTGACCTCATTGTCTATAACACTTTGCATAGCCGGGTTACGGGGGTAATATCTTTGCTTAATCGGACGGTCGTGTTTCATGTGTATAACGTGTTCCCCTCTGTTGCACGGTCCTTTAACTGCCTCGAATGCCGTTTTCGCCGAGGCCACGAGGGTGTGTAATTGTGTGGCTTGCTCCGCCCGCAGTTCTTCAGGGGTGACAATTGAGTGCAGTGCATGGAGCTGGTTTTCCCTTGCCGGCCGAGCTGCTTGTAGTTCGATACCGTCGATCATCATTCGGACATGGCGGCGGCGCAGGAAGTCCATGCCAAGAATAATTGGCTCAGCTAGACTGTCAAGGGCGGATGCCAACAGACGTGTAGTACCTCCGGTGGTCACCACTATTATCGGATATACGTTGAGACTTGTTCTGCACGAGCCGTCGGCCAGCTGTATACTGCGCTGGTGGCCGCGGGGCCGGACATCATAGGTCTCCAGTAGCCGGCGCACCCTACGTCCGATGTACGTCAGGGTTGACCCCGTATCGACCAGAGCCTGTATGGCATGGCCGTAAATGGTGACGGTAAGATAATACCGTCCGTCGGCGGAGAGTTGTTGTCGGCAGGGGCAGTTCCGAGTTAGGGTACCCTCTTGGCCGCACCAGGAGCAGAACCACAATCCGGGGTTCGGACAATCTCTCCTAACATGACCGGGCTGTTTGCAGCGCCAACAGTGGGTATCACGGTGGTAGGTAGTATCGTCAATATAATGATTTGGCTGGGGTCTTCCCTGTTTGGCCTCATCCCTCCGGATTAGCTCGTACTCATCGGTTAATTCCATCAAATCATCCAGCGAACGGAAATCGGAGCGGCGGACGTACAACTTATATTCGAACCGTAGCCCGTCATAAATGCGGTCGGTGTGATCAAGTTTTCGCAGTTCGGGATGTTGTCGTATGAGGGATTGCAGGCTCATGATGTAATCCTTGGCTTTTTCCCGATTACCTTGCTTTCGGTGGTAAATGGTCTCTTCCAGGTGGGCGAGGTGTCGCCTCGGCAGAAAGAAACGAATGGCTTCCTCCTTGAAGCTGTCCCAGCTGTGAATGTGTTCCCGCTTGACGCGATACCATTGTAGGGCTCTATGCTTTAGGATCTCCAGTAGGGAGAATAACAAACGACCACGG
>CASGGT010000125.1:7500-15000 GCA_949318255.1 Pollenia labialis | reverse complement strand
TTTATTCTTACTTTTAAATTTTCTATCATATGTAATTTTCTTATTTAGTTTTGGATAAATAGATTCTTTAATTCGAGTCAAGTCACATCACCGTGAAAGATTAAATACCCAAAACTCAAAAGAAATGAGTTTGACAATTTATTCTTACTTTTAAATTTTCTATCATATGTAATAATTTTTTTTTTTTTTTTTTTTTTTTTTTTTATTTTTTTTTTTTTTTTTTTTTTTTTTTTAATTAAGTTTTGGTTAAGTAGATACTTTAATTCGAGTCAAGTCGAATCACCATGAAAGATTAAATTAACAAAACTCACAAGAAATGAGTTTGACAATTTATTCTTACTTTTAAATTTTCTATCATATGTAATTTTCTTATTTAGTTTTGGATAAATAGATTCTATAATTCGAGTCAAGTCACATCACCGTGAAAGATTTAATACCCAAAACTCAAAAGAAATGAGTTTGACAATTTATTCTTACTTTTAAATTTTCTATCAAATGTAATTTTCTTATTTAGTTTTGGATAAATAGATTCTATAATTTGAGTCAAGTCACATCACCGTGAAAGATTAAATACCCAAAACTCAAAAGAAATGAGTTTGACAATTTATTCTTACTTTTAAATTTTCTATCATATGTAATAATTTTTTTTTTTTTTTTTTTTTTTTTTTTATTTTTATTTTTTTTTTTTTTTTTTTTTTTTTTTAATTAAGTTTTGGTTAAGTAGATACTTTAATTCGAGTCAAGTCGAATCACCATGAAAGATTAAATTAACAAAACTCACAAGAAATGAGTTTGACAATTTATTCTTAAGCTGGGATCACACGATTGCCGCAAATGCACCAATATGACACAATTATTATTGTGCTTTATTGACGCACAATAATGAAATTGCAACAACCAAATTTTCTGAAATCACACGATTGCCCTGTTTTATACAAATTTAATTGCCGCTAGTTGGTACAAAGCGAAATGGTTACAACAATTGCCGCAGAACAGTCACACGATTGTTCTTACTTATGTATATTAACTGCGAAAACAGCTGTTGTGGTAGTTTTTTATTTGTTTGAAAGTTCTTGTTGGATTGTTCATTGAAAAAAATTAAATGATAAATGATACAAATCATATACTTAAACAAATTATTGTTGAATAGTTTTATTTAATTTTTTTAGATATTCCAAAAATTAACAGTCTGTTCAACAATTTCGTATGTTTAGGTTCGAATAGAAATATCTTTAATAAAAATATTCGCACAGAACAGCTCAATATGCTTGTGAACAAACATACTTAAAATAATAAATTAAAAAAATTTAAATGCAAAATAAATAAATACATACATATTTATTTTCATTACCTACTAAAAGAAACACAAAAAAGTAAATCTAATAAAAAAGGCAAATATTGGCGCGTATTGTGTTGTTTGATTGCCGCACAAGAACACAATAAATATTGGTGCATTTTTGTCATTTTTATTGACGCGCGGTTGCATAGCAAACAGTCACACGATTGCCGCACCAGGGTTGCATTTGATTGGTAAAAGTAAGCACAATATTGTCCTCGATTGGTACATGAGCCATTTGGTTGTGCGGTCACACGATTGGCGTATTAAAAAGTGTGAAAATTGGTGCATTGCGGCAATCGTGTGATCCCAGCTTTACTTTTAAATTTTCTATCATATGTAATTTTCTTATTTAGTTTTGGATAAATAGATTCTTTAATTCGAGTCAAGTCACATCACCGTGAAAGATTAAATACCCAAAACTCAAAAGAAATGAGTTTGACAATTTATTCTTACTTTTAAATTTTCTATCAAATTTTCAAAAGATTTTGTTATTCGTGCTTAATTCCCAGTTTTTATTATTGAAAAAAACACTTGAAATTTATTGTTGATGGGATAAGCCATTCCCATGCGCACTTCACTGGTTGCCTAGGCCAGATCATCAGGAAACTTCATCCATAAAGATTTTAGAAAAACTAAAGATATTAAACCAAATAAAACTGTTAAACGTATAAAAATTACAGCAACAGTTCTACTTGTAATAATATCAAAGTTTAAACAAAACAACATCAACAATAAACAGTGCGTTCATCTCATCTTACATTCCCCACTACAATTAGTTGAAATTCTCTCAACATTAATTGTAGTTGTAAGAAGTTAAGAAAAACAAAATAAAAACAACAACAACTTATAAAAAGATGTTGTCAAGTAAGTGTCTTTAGGCCGTGCACCTGCCCGTTTATTATCAAAAAGTAATTTCAATTTTTGGGAATACAAAATTTAAATTTTCAAAAGATTTTGTTATTCGTGCTTAATTCCCAGTTTTTATTATTGAAAAAAACACTTGAAATTTATTGTTGATGGGATAAGCCATTCCCATGCGCACTTCACTGGTTGCCTAGGCCAGATCATCAGGAAACTTCATCCATCAAATGTAATTTTCTTATTTAGTTTTGGATAAATAGATTCTATAATTCGAGTCAAGTCACATCACCGTGAAAGATTAAATACCCAAAACTCAAAAGAAATGACTTTGACGATTTATTCTTACTTTAAAATTTTCTATCATATGTAATAATTTTTTTTTTTTTTTTTTTTTTTTATTTTTTTATTTTTTTTTTTTTTTTTTTAATTAAGTTTTGGTTAAGTAGATACTTTAATTCGAGTCAAGTCGAATCACCATGAAAGATTAAATTAACAAAACTCACAAGAAATGAGTTTGACAATTTATTCTTACTTTTAAATTTTCTATCATATGTAATTTTCTTATTTAGTTTTGGATAAATAGATTCTTTAATTCGAGTCAAGTCACATCACCGTGAAAGATTAAATACCCAAAACTCAAAAGAAATGAGTTTGACAATTTATTCTTACTTTTAAATTTTCTATCATATGTAATTTTCTTATTTAGTTTTGGATAAATAGATTCTTTAATTCGAGTCAAGTCACATCACCGTGAAAGATTAAATACCCAAAACTCAAAAGAAATGAGTTTGACAATTTATTCTTACTTTTAAATTTTCTATCATATGTAATTTTTTATTTAGTTTTGGATAAATAGATTCTTTAATTCGAGTCAAGTCACATCACCGTGAAAGATTAAATACCCAAAACTCAAAAGAAATGAGTTTGACAATTTATTCTTACTTTTAAATTTTCTATCATATGTAATTTTCTTATTTAGTTTTGGATAAATAGATTCTTTAATTCGAGTCAAGTCACATCACCGTGAAAGATTAAATACCCAAAACTCAAAAGAAATGAGTTTGACAATTTATTCTTACTTTTAAATTTTCTATCATATGTAATTTTCTTATTTAGTTTTGGATAAATAGATTCTTTAATTCGAGTCAAGTCACATCACCTTGAAAGATTAAATACCCAAAACTCAAAAGAAATGAGTTTGACAATTTATTCTTACTTTTAAATTTTCTATCATATGTAATTTTCTTATTTAGTTTTGGATAAATAGATTCTTTAATTCGAGTCAAGTCACATCACCGTGAAAGATTAAATACCCAAAACTCAAAAGAAATGAGTTTGACAATTTATTCTTACTTTTAAATTTTCTATCATATGTAATTTTCTTATTTAGTTTTGGATAAATAGATTCTTTAATTCGAGTCAAGTCACATCACCGTGAAAGATTAAATACCCAAAACTCAAAAGAAATGAGTTTGACAATTTATTCTTACTTTTAAATTTTCTATCAAATGTAATTTTCTTATTTAGTTTTGGATAAATAGATTCTATAATTCGAGTCAAGTCACATCACCGTGAAAGATTAAATACCCAAAACTCAAAAGAAATGAGTTTGACAATTTATTCTTACTTTTAAATTTTCTATCATATGTAATTTTCTTATTTAGTTTTGGATAAATAGATTCTATAATTCGAGTCAAGTCACATCACCGTGAAAGATTAAATACCCAAAACTCAAAAGAAATGAGTTTGACAATTTATTCTTACTTTTAAATTTTCTATCATATCCCTGTAGTTTTTTCGTGACAATTGACCCCAAAAGTGGCAGTACTATACACTGTAGACTGGTTATAATACTATCCACATTGATCCTATACTTTGAAGACTGGTTATAATACTATCCACATTGATCCTATACTCTGAAGACTGGTTATAAAACTATCCACATTGATCCTATACTCTGAAGACTGGTTATAAAACTATCCACATTGATCCTATACTCTTAAGACTGGTTATAAAACTGTGGAAAATTTCAGTGTCACTTTGTGGTGGCACTTAGCTGTCTTTTTGTGTCGCAGATGGTGGATAGTAAAAAATTTATGTCATTGAGCATCAGTGATGTTAACCGTACGGTAATTAGCCTCTTTTACGGTAATTTAAAGAAATGTGGATTTTTGAAATACATATACAATACATACTTACATACGCATGAAGGATTTATAATTTTAGCTTCTGAGAGGTGATTTTCAATTTTAAAATAGATAATGTAATAACAAAAAGTTAAGAACATTATGCCTCTGCAAATGTTTTCGTAACACCAATAAAATATGAAAAATGAAATTACTCTTGTATATTATTAATTTTATTTTTAACTTGTTGTTTGTTTATAAATCAGCAATTTTGAATTATGTGTCAGTTTGAGTTAAAAATTTTATTATTAAATAAATATACAAACTGACAAGTTATAAACAGTAAAATTTCAGATTTCAAATTTGAGTAAACAAAACTGGTAAAAAAATTATTAAATAAAATAAAACTGAAACAGGAATTATGAGTAAAAGAAATATAAGAAGGCAAATAAAACATGAGAAAGAAGTGTTTGTTAAAAAATTTATGGATGCTGGGTTAAAAAAAAGAGTGAATTGTGTGTGGAAATAGAATCAGCTGGTTTATGTGTGGAAAGTGTTGTAGAAAGCAACACGGAAGAAAATATAATGCATTTTGAATATTGTAATACAAACAATTTGTTGCCGGATAACGATACAATAAGCTTGAGTGGAAAATTAAGAAATTGGTTTAAAAAATACAGACCCAGTCGCGAGTGCGCACATAATTTATATAAAATTCTTCAGGAGGAAAATTTAAATGTTGAGAATTTTTATAAAACTAAAAATGCAATAGAACCCAATATTGTAGCTATAGCTGGGGGGAATTATCTGCATGTTGGGGTTGCAACGCAGTTAAAAAAATTTCAGATTGTGTTGGACTTCCAGAAAAACTAAGTTTAGACGTTAACATTGACGGTTTGCCCCTATTTCGAAGTTCGAAAACACAACTTTGGCCTGTTTTGATTAGGCTTAACAATGTTCATAGTTGCCCTGTCTTTCCGGCAGGTATATATATGGGAAGAAGTAAGCCGAATAGTTGTAATGAATACTTAGGTAAATTTATAACTGAACTAGCACACCTTATTTCCAATGGTATCGAGATTGGAGGGAAACTGTTCTATTTGGAAATAAGAGCCATTATATGTGATGCTCCTGCGAGAGCTTTCGTCAGTGGCACTCTTTCACACACATCAAAACATGGCTGCTCCAAATGTACTCAAGTTGCAAAAAAGATTGATGGAGTATTGACGTATTCAACAAAATCGGGTTCATTAATTACAGATGCAGATTTTGCGAATCGTAAATACTCCATTCATTCCGCAGAGTTTTTAAATAAAAAATCTCCCTTCGAGCATATACATTTGTCTATGGTTACGCAAATTCCATTGGACCTTATGCACCTCATCGATTTAGGTGTGATGAGAAAGTTCCTTTTGCGAATTGTAAATAGGAAATTGCGTTTAAAAGTGTCGAAGGAAAATATAGGTAACATTTCACAAAAACTGTTGGAAATCAAAAAATGCGTTCCAAAAGAGTTTGCTAGGAAACCACGGTCCTTAGAAGATTTGTTACACTGGAAAGCCACCGAGTTTAGGCAATTTTTGCTGTACACAGGGGTTATTGTACTCAAAGATGAAATTCATGAGGACTTGTTTTACCAATTTCTTTTGCTATATTCAGCGTGCAGACTTCTATATTCAGAAAAACAGCGTTCTTCGAATTTAGACACCGCTCAAGACCTCCTTGATTTATTTGTTGAAAATTTCAAAATATTGTTTGGAGAAAATAGTATATCTTATAATATACATAGCCTGCTCCATGTTAAGGATACTGTGAAATTGGTAGATAACCCAACTTTAGGATCCTCATATTCTTTTGAAAATTATTTGCAAGTTTTAAAAAAAAAAGTGCGAAAACCAAGTAAAATATTGCAACAAATTCATAATACATTAGCAGATGAATGCTTTTTAGTTCCGCCATATAAAGCTGAACCCTCACTCACCGAAAAAAAATGCACATTTCAAAATTTTTTCTTGAGTACAAATTATCCAGATAATTTGTGCTACATGAAAGATTTTACACCGATTGAAGTACAATCATTTTCCAAAGAACAAGGCGGCAATATATTAGGAAGGAAATTTAAAAATTTGCGTTATTTGTATACGGAGCCTTGCGAATCAATAACATTAGGAGTTTGTATAGCAGACGTAGTTCCATCTGATACTGCAGAAATGTTTTCGCTGGCAGAAGTTGAACATAAAGCAGTAGGAATTCCGTACGCAAATAATATTGTTCTTTTACCAATGCTCCATTAATTTTTTAACTGCAAGCTCTTTTAAATTTCAATTGCCAGGAATTATTAGCAATGTCCGACTCAAATAGTTCTCCCATTCAGTTGAGAAGATATACCCCTAAATATAGTAAAAGTGAGTATTTTTTTGTTACTAAGTATATTTCAAAATGCTAAATTAACATTTTGTATTATTTCAGAAACTCCAACTTCTAAAGAAACTTGCGAATGTAAGAAAGAAATGAATGAGTTAAGAGGTAACATGTTTTTCTTATATTAACACCTTTTTCTTTTCATTAATATATTTTTTCAAAAATTTATTTTCTTTATATTATTTCTAATTTTTTCTTTGCAGATGCTATGGAATTAAAGCTGGGACAAATGCAAGGTAAGTTACATTGAAATGTGCGTAGGCTTTCGTTCACGCATTTTTATCACGAAATTTATGACAATTTCGTTAACATATATATAAATGCGACCTCTTTTCTTAAACTTCTTTACATTACAGACCAAATGAAAATAATAGTTGAAGCCCTAGCTGAGCAAAAAGTTTTGCTTAAAAATATGTCCACGCAGGCTCATGGACTTCAAAGAGACAACGCCAATAATTTCCCCATTAAATCGGTAGAAGAGCTTGCTTCTATAAATAGCAAAATATGTAACGAAAACAGACAACGTTATGTAAGTACACATAAGTAAAACAACAATTATAAGGGCCATTATCTCAAAATCTGAGCACTTTAATCGAAAATTGAGATAATGCTCCTTTAATGGCTAATAAATCACTGATGGTTTAAAAATGTATTATATTTTAAACTACTTTTTATCCAGGTAAATGCAACAACATCATTGATTACACCACAAGGTGTAAAAAAAAACTTGAAATTTGTCCTTTCACCTGAATT
>CASGGT010000125.1:0-2500 GCA_949318255.1 Pollenia labialis | reverse complement strand
TCTATCATATGTAATTTTCTTATTTAGTTTTGGATAAATAGATTCTATAATTCGAGTCAAGTCACATCACCGTGAAAGATTAAATACCCAAAACTCAAAAGAAATGAGTTTGACAATTTATTCTTACTTTTAAATTTTCTATCATATGTAATTTTCTTATTTAGTTTTGGATAAATAGATTCTATAATTCGAGTCAAGTCACATCACCGTGAAAGATTAAATACCCAAAACTCAAAAGAAATGAGTTTGACAATTTATTCTTACTTTTAAATTTTCTATCAAATGTAATTTTCTTATTTAGTTTTGGATAAATAGATTCTATAATTCGAGTCAAGTCACATCACCGTGAAAGATTAAATACCCAAAACTCAAAAGAAATGAGTTTGACAATTTATTCTTACTTTTAAATTTTCTATCAAATGTAATTTTCTTATTTAGTTTTGGATAAATAGATCCTATAATTCGAGTCAAGTCACATCACCGTGAAAGATTAAATACCCAAAACTCAAAAGAAATGAGTTACAATTTATTCTTACTTTTAAATTTTCTATCATATGTAATTTTCTTATTTAGTTTTGGATAAATAGATTCTATAATTCGAGTCAAGTCACATCACCGTGAAAGATTAAATACCCAAAACTCAAAAGAAATGAGTTTGACAATTTATTCTTACTTTTAAATTTTCTATCATATGTAATTTTCTTATTTAGTTTTGGATAAATAGATTCTTTAATTCGAGTTAAGTCACATCACCGTGCAAGATTAAATACCCAAAACTCAAAAGAAATGAGTTTGACAATTTATTCTTACTTTTAAATTTTCTATCATATGTAATTTTCTTATTTAGTTTTGGATAAATAGATTCTTTAATTCGAGTCGTCACATCACCGTGAAAGATTAAATACCCAAAACTCAAAAGAAATGAGTTTGACAATTTATTCTTACTTTTAAATTTTCTATCATATGTAATAATTTTTTTTTTTTTTTTTTTTTTTTTTTTTTTTTTTTTTTTAATTAAGTTTTGGTTAAGTAGATACTTTAATTCGAGTCAAGTCGAATCACCATGAAAGATTAAATTAACAAAACTCACAAGAAATGAGTTTGACAATTTATTCTTACTTTTAAATTTTCTATCATATGTAATTTTCTTATTTAGTTTTGGATAAATAGATTCTATAATTCGAGTCAAGTCACATCACCGTGAAAGATTAAATACCCAAAACTCAAAAGAAATGAGTTTGACAATTTATTCTTACTTTTAAATTTTCTATCAAATGTAATTTTCTTATTTAGTTTTGGATAAATAGATTCTATAATTCGAGTCAAGTCACATCACCGAGAAAGATTAAATACCCAAAACTCAAAAGAAATGAGTTTGACAATTTATTCTTACTTTTAAATTTTCTATCATATGTAATAATTTTTTTTTTTTTTTTTTTTTTTTTTTATTTTTTTTTTTTTTTTTTTTTTTTTTTAATTAAGTTTTGGTTAAGTAGATACTTTAATTCGAGTCAAGTCGAATCACCATGAAAGATTAAATTAACAAAACTCACAAGAAATGAGTTTGACAATTTATTCTTACTTTTAAATTTTCTATCATATGTAATTTTCTTATTTAGTTTTGGATAAATAGATTCCTTAATTCGAGTCAAGTCACATCACCGTGAAAGATTAAATACCCAAAACTCAAAAGAAATGAGTTTGACAATTTATTCTTACTTTTAAATTTTCTATCAAATGTAATTTTCTTATTTAGTTTTGGATAAATAGATTCTATAATTCGAGTCAAGTCACATCACCGTGAAAGAATGAATACCCAAAACTCAAAAGAAATGAGTTTGACAATTTATTCTTACTTTTAAATTTTCTATCATATGTAATTTTCTTATTTAGTTTTGGATAAATAGATTCTATAATTCGAGTCAAGTCACATCACCGTGAAAGATTAAATACCCAAAACTCAAAAGAAATGAGTTTGACAATTTATTCTTACTTTTAAATTTTCTATCATATGTAATTTTCTTATTTAGTTTTGGATAAATAGATTCTATAATTCGAGTCAAGTCACATCACCGTGAAAGATTAAATACCCAAAACTCAAAAGAAATGAGTTTGACAATTTATTCTTACTTTTAAATTTTCTATCATATGTAATTTTCTTATTTAGTTTTGGATAAATAGATTCTTTAATTCGAGTCAAGTCACATCACCGTGCAAGATTAAATACCCAAAACTCAAAAGAAATGAGTTTGACAATTTATTCTTACTTTTAAATTTTCTATCATATGTAATTTTCTTATTTAGTTTTGGATAAATAGATTCTTTAATTCGAGTCAAGTCACATCACCGTGAAAGATTAAATACCCAAAACTCAAAAGAAATGAGTTTGACAATTTATTCTTACTTTTAAATTTTCTATCATATGTAATTTTCTTATTTAGTTTTGGATAAATAGATTCTTTAATTCGAGTCAAGTCACATCACCGTGCAAGATTAAATA
>CASGGT010000124.1:0-25287 GCA_949318255.1 Pollenia labialis | reverse complement strand
TTTTCTAGCAAACTAGAAGAGCTAGAGCCAAAATAATGAAAATCTGTGATCACTACTAAAAATTGAATTTTCTTAGTATTTTTTTATGAAATATTTAAATGCGATTTTCTAGCAAACTAGAAGAGCTAGAGCCAAAATAATGAAAATCTGTGATCACTACTAAAAATTGGATTTTCTAAGGATTTTAATATGAAAATATTTAAATGCGATTTTCTAGCAAACTTGAAGAGCTAGAGCCAAAATAATGAAAATCTGTGATCACTACTAAAAATTGGATTTTCTAAGGATTTTTATATGAAAATATTTAAATGCGATTTTCTAGCAAACTAGAAGAGCTAGAGCCAAAATAATGAAAATCTGTGATCACTACTAAAAATTGAATTTTCTTAGTATTTTTATATGAAATATTTAAATGCGATTTTCTAGCAAACTAGAAGAGCTAGAGCCAAAATAATGAAAATCTGTGATCACTACTAAAAATTGGATTTTCTAAGGATTTTTATATGAAATATTTAAATGCGATTTTCTAGCAAACTAGAAGAGCTAGAGCCAAAATAATGAAAATCTGTGATCACTACTAAAAATTGAATTTTCTTAGTATTTTTATATGAAATATTTAAATGCGATTTTCTAGCAAACTAGAAGAGCTAGAGCCAAAATAATGAAAATCTGTGATCACTACTAAAAATTGGATTTTCTAAGGATTTTTATATGAAATATTTAAATGCGATTTTTCTAGCAAACTAGAAGAGCTAGAGCCAAAATAATGAAAATCTGTGATCACTACTAAAAATTGAATTTTCTTAGTATTTTTTTATGAAATATTTAAATGCGATTTTCTAGCAAACTAGAAGAGCTAGAGCCAAAATAATGAAAATCTGTGATCACTACTAAAAATTGAATTTTCTTAGTATTTTTTTATGAAATATTTAAATGCGATTTTCTAGCAAACTAGAAGAGCTAGAGCCAAAATAATGAAAATCTGTGATCACTACTAAAAATTGGATTTGCCAAGGATTTTTATATGAAAATATTTAAATGCGATTTTCTAGCAAACTAGAAGAGCTAGAGCCAAAATAATGAAAATCTGTGATCACTACTAAAAATTGGATTTGCTAAGGATTTTTATATGAAAATATTTAAATGCGATTTTCTAGCAAACTAGAAGAGCTAGAGCCAAAATAATGAAAATCTGTGATCACTACTAAAAATTGAATTTTCTTAGGATTTTTATATGAAATATTTAAATGCGATTTTCTAGCAAACTAGAAGAGCTAGAGCCAAAATAATGAAAATCTGTGATCACTACTAAAAATGGGATTTGCTAAGGATTTTTATATGAAAATATTTAAGTGCGATTTTCTAGCAAACTAGAAGAGCTAGAGCCAAAATAATGAAAATCTGTGATCACTACTAAAAATTGGATTTTCTAAGGATTTTAATATGAAAATATTTAAATGCGATTTTCTAGCAAACTAGAAGAGCTAGAGCCAAAATAATGAAAATCTGTGATCACTACTAAAAATTGGATTTTCTAAGGATTTTTATATGAAAATATTTAAATGCGATTTTCTAGCAAACTAGAAGAGCTAGAGCCAAAATAATGAAAATCTGTGATCACTACTAAAAATTGAATTTTCTTAGGATTTTTATATGAAATATTTAAATGCGATTTTCTAGCAAACTAGAAGAGCTAGAGCCAAAATAATGAAAATCTGTGATCACTACTAAAAATGGGATTTGCTAAGGATTTTTATATGAAAATATTTAAATGCGATTTTCTAGCAAACTAGAAGAGCTAGAGCCAAAATAATGAAAATCTGTGATCACTACTAAAAATTGGATTTTCTAAGGATTTTAATATGAAAATATTTAAATGCGATTTTCTAGCAAACTAGAAGAGCTAGAGCCAAAATAATGAAAATCTGTGATCACTACTAAAAATTGGATTTTCTAAGGATTTTTATATGAAAATATTTAAATGCGATTTTCTAGCAAACTAGAAGAGCTAGAGCCTAAATAATGAAAATCTGTGATCACTACTAAAAATTGGATTTTCTTAGGATTTTTATATGAAAATTTTTAAATGCGATTTTCTAGCAAACTAGAAGAGCTAGAGCTAAAATAATGAAAATCTGTGATCACTACTAAAAATTGGATTTTCTAAGAATTTTTATATGAAAATATTTAAATGCGATTTTCTAGCAAACTAGAAGAGCTAGAGCCAAAATAATGAAAATCTGTGATCACTACTAAAAATTGGATTTTCTAAGGATTTTTATATGAAAATATTTAAATGCGATTTTCTAGCAAACTAGAAGAGCTAGAGCCAAAATAATGAAAATCTGTGATCACTACTAAAAATTGGATTTTCTTAGGATTTTTATATGAAAATATTTAAATGCGATTTTCTAGCAAACTAGAAGAGCTAGAGCCAAAATAATGAAAATCTGTGATCACTACTAAAAATTGGATTTTCTTAGGATTTTTATATGAAATATTTAAATGCGATTTTCTAGCAAACTAGAAGAGCTAGAGCCAATATAATGAAAATCTGTGATCACTACTAAAAATTGGATTTGCTAAGGATTTTTATATGAAATATTTAAATGCGATTTAGCTAGAGCCAAAATAATGAAAATCTGTGATCACTACTAAAAATTGGATTTTCTAAGGATTTTTATATGAAATATTTAAATGCGATTTTCTAGCAAACTAGAAGAGCTAGAGCCAAAATAATGAAAATCTGTGATCACTACTAAAAATTGGATTTTCTTAGGATTTTTATATGAAAATATTTAAATGCGATTTTCTAGCAAACTAGAAGAGCTAGAGCCAAAATAATGAAAATCTGTGATCACTACTAAAAATTGGATTTTCTTAGGATTTTTATATGAAATATTTAAATGCGATTTTCTAGCAAACTAGAAGAGCTAGAGCCAAAATAATGAAAATCTGTGATCACTACTAAAAATTGGATTTTCTTAGGATTTTTATATGAAATATTTAAATGCGATTTTCTAGCAAACTAGAAGAGCTAGAGCCAAAATAATGAAAATCTGTGATCACTACTAAAAATTGGATTTTCTTAGGATTTTTATATGAAATATTTAAATGCGATTTTCTAGCAAACTAGAAGAGCTAGAGCCAAAACAATGAAAATCTGTGATCACTACTAAAAATTGGATTTTCTAAGGATTTTTATATGAAAATGTTTAAATGCGATTTTCTAGCAAACTAGAAGAGCTAGAGCCAAAATAATGAAAATCTGTGATCACTACTAAAAATTGGATTTTCTAAGGATTTTTATATGAAAATATTTAAATGCGATTTTCTAGCAAACTAGAAGAGCTAGAGCCAAAATAATGAATATCTGTGATCACTACTAAAAATTGGATTTTCTAAGGATTTTTATATAAAAATGTTTAAATGCGATTTTCTAGCAAACTAGAAGAGCTAGAGCCAAATAATGAAAATCTGTGATCACTACTAAAAATTGGATTTTCTAAGGATTTTTATATGAAAATGTTTAAATGCGATTTTCTAGCAAACTAGAAGAGCTAGAGCCAAAATAATGAAAATCTGTGATCACTACTAAAAATTGGATTTTCTAAGGATTTTTATATGAAAATATTTAAATGCGATTTTCTAGCAAACTAGAAGAGCTAGAGCCAAAATAATGAAAATCTGTGATCACTACTAAAAATTGGATTTTCTAAGGATTTTTATATGAAATATTTAAATGCGATTTTCTAGCAAACTAGAAGAGCTAGAGCCAAAATAATGAAAATCTGTGATCACTACTAAAAATTGGATTTTCTTAGGATTTTTATATGAAATATTTAAATGCGATTTTCTAGCAAACTTGAAGAGCTAGATCCAAAATAATGAAAATCTGTGATCACTACTAAAAATTGGATTTTCTAAGGATTTTTATATGAAAATATTTAAATGCGATTTTCTAGCAAACTAGAAGAGCTAGAGCCAAAATAATGAAAATCTGTGATCACTACTAAAAATTGGATTTTCTAAGGATTTTTATATGAAATATTTAAATGCGATTTTCTAGCAAACTAGAAGAGCTAGAGCCAAAATAATGAAAATCTGTGATCACTACTAAAAATTGGATTTTCTTAGGATTTTTATATGAATAATTTAAATGCGATTTTCTAGCAAACTAGAAGAGCTAGAGCCAAAATAATGAAAATCTGTGATCACTACTAAAAATTGGATTTTCTAAGGATTTTTATATGAAATATTTAAATGCGATTTTCTAGCAAACTAGAAGAGCTAGAGCCAAAATAATGAAAATCTGTGATCACTACTAAAAATTGGATTTTCTTAGGATTTTTATATGAAATATTTAAATGCGATTTTCTAGCAAACTAGAAGAGCTAGAGCCAAAATAATGAAAATCTGTGATCACTACTAAAAATTGGATTTTCTAAGGATTTTTATATGAAATATTTAAATGCGATTTTCTAGCAAACTAGAAGAGCTAGAGCCAAAATAATGAAAATCTGTGATCACTACTAAAAATTGGATTTTCTTAGGATTTTTATATGAAATATTTAAATGCGATTTTCTAGCAAACTAGAAGAGCTAGAGCCAAAATAATGAAAATCTGTGATCACTACTAAAAATTGGATTTTCTAAGGATTTTTATATGAAAATATTTAAATGCGATTTTCTAGCAAACTAGAAGAGCTAGAGCCAAAATAATGAAAATCTGTGATCACTACTAAAAATTGGATTTTCTAAGGATTTTTATATGAAATATTTAAATGCGATTTTCTAGCAAACTAGAAGAGCTAGAGCCAAAATAATGAAAATCTGTGATCACTACTAAAAATTGGATTTTCTTAGGATTTTTATATGAAATATTTAAATGCGATTTTCTAGCAAACTAGAAGAGCTAGAGCCAAAATAATGAAAATCTGTGATCACTACTAAAAATTGGATTTTCTAAGGATTTTTATATGAAATATTTAAATGCGATTTTCTAGCAAACTAGAAGAGCTAGAGCCAAAATAATGAAAATCTGTGATCACTACTAAAAATTGGATTTTCTTAGGATTTTTATATGAAATATTTAAATGCGATTTTCTAGCAAACTAGAAGAGCTAGAGCCAAAATAATGAAAATCTGTGATCACTACTAAAAATTGGATTTTCTAAGGATTTTTATATGAAAATATTTAAATGCGATTTTCTAGCAAACTAGAAGAACTAGAGCCAAAATAATGAAAATCTGTGATCACTACTAAAAATTGGATTTTCTAAGGATTTTTATATGAAATATTTAAATGCGATTTTCTAGCAAACTAGAAGAGCTAGAGCCAAAATAATGAAAATCTGTGATCACTACTAAAAATTGGATTTTCTTAGGATTTTTATATGAAATATTTAAAACTAGAAGATTTTCTAAGGATTTTTATATGAAATATTTAAATGCGATTTTCTAGCAAACTAGAAGAGCTAGAGCCAAAATAATGAAAATCTGTGATCACTACTAAAAATTTGATTTTCTAAGGATTTTTATATGAAATATTTAAATGCGATTTTCTAGCAAACTAGAAGAGCTAGAGCCAAAATAATGAAAATCTGTGATCACTACTAAAAATTGGATTTTCTTAGGATTTTTATATGCAATATTTAAATGCGATTTTCTAGCAAACTAGAAGAGCTAGAGCCAAAATAATGAAAATCTGTGATCACTACTAAAAATTGGATTTTCTAAGGATTTTTATATGAAATATTTAAGTGCGATTTTCAAGCAAACTAGAAGAGCTAGAGCCAAAATAATGAAAATCTGTGATCACTACTAAAAATTGGATTTTCTTAGGATTTTTATATGAAATATTTAAATGCGATTTTCTAGCAAACTAGAAGAGCTAGAGGCAAAATAATGAAAATCTGTGATCACTACTAAAAATTGGATTTTCTAAGGATTTTTATATGAAATATTTAAATGCGATTTTCTAGCAAACTAGAAGAGCTAGAGCCAAAATAATGAAAATCTGTGATCACTACTAAAATTTGGATTTTCTAAGGATTTTTATATGAAATATTTAAATGCAATTTTCTAGCAAACTAGAAGAGCTAGAGCCAAAATAATGAAAATCAGTGATCACTACTAAAAATTGGATTTTCTTAGGATTTTTATATGAAATATTTAAATGCGATTTTCTAGCAAACTAGAAGAGCTAGAGCCAAAATAATGAAAATCTGTGATCACTACTAAAAATTGGATTTTCTAAGGATTTTTATATGAAAATATTTAAATGCGATTTTCTAGCAAACTAGAAGAGCTAGAGCCAAAATAATGAAAATCTGTGATCACTACTAAAAATTGGATTTTCTAAGGATTTTTATATGAAATATTTAAATGCGATTTTCTAGCAAACAAGAAGAGCTAGAGCCAAAATAATGAAAATCTGTGATCACTACTAAAAATTGGATTTTCTTAGGATTTTTATATGAAATATTTAAATGCGATTTTCTAGCAAACTAGAAGAGCTAAAGCCAAAATAATGAAAATCTGTGATCACTTCTAAAAATTGGATTTTCTAAGGATTTTTATATGAAATATTTAAATGCGATTTTCTAGCAAACTAGAAGAGCTAGAGCCAAAATAATGAAAATCTGTGATCACTACTAAAAATTGGATTTTCTAAGGATTTTTATATGAAAATGTTTAAATGCGATTTTCTAGCAAACTAGAAGAGCTAGAGCCAAAATAATGAAAATCTGTGATCACTACTAAAAATTGGATTTTCTAAGGAATTTTATATGAAATATTTAAATGCGATTTTCTAGCAAACTAGAAGAGCTAGAGCCAAAATAATGAAAATCTGTGATCACTACTAAAAATTGGATTTTCTGAGGATTTTTATATGAAATATTTAAATGCGATTTTCTAGCAAACTAGAAGAGCTAGAGCCAAAATAATGAAAATCTGTGATCACTACTAAAAATTGGATTTTCCAAGGATTTTTATATGAAAATATTTAAATGCGATTTTCTAGCAAACTAGAAGAGCTAGAGCCAAAATAATGAAAATCTGTGATCACTACTAAAAATTGGATTTTCTAAGGATTTTTATATGAAATATTTAAATGCGATTTTCAAGCAAACTAGAAGAGCTAGAGCCAAAATAATGAAAATCTGTGATCACTACTAAAAATTGGATTTTCTAAGGATTTTTATATGAAAATGTTTAAATGCGATTTTCTAGCAAACTAGAAGAGCTAGAGCCAAAATAATGAAAATCTGTGATCACTACTAAAAATTGGATTTTCTAAGGAATTTTATATGAAATATTTAAATGCGATTTTCTAGCAAACTAGAAGAGCTAGAGCCAAAATAATGAAAATCTGTGATCACTACTAAAAATTGGATTTTCTGAGGATTTTTATATGAAATATTTAAATGCGATTTTCTAGCAAACTAGAAGAGCTAGAGCCAAAATAATGAAAATCTGTGATCACTACTAAAAATTGGATTTTCTAAGGAATTTTATATGAAATATTTAAATGCGATTTTCTAGCAAACTAGAAGAGCTAGAGCAAAAATAATTAAAATCTGTGATCACTACTAAAAATTGGATTTTCTAAGGATTTTTATATGAAATATTTAAATGCGATTTTCAAGCAAACTAGAAGAGCTAGAGCCAAAATAATTAAAATCTGTGATCACTACTAAAAATTGGATTTTCTAAGGATTTTTATATGAAATATTTAAATGCGATTTTCTAGCAAACTAGAAGAGCTAGAGCCAAAATAATGAAAATCTGTGATCACTACTAAAAATTGGATTTTCTAAGGATTTTTATATGAAATATTTAAATGCGATTTTCAAGCAAACTAGAAGAGCTAGAGCCAAAATAATGAAAATCTGTGATCACTACTAAAAATTGGATTTTCTAAGGATTTTTATATGAAATATTTAAATGCAATTTTCTAGCAAACTAGAAGAGCTAGAGCCAAAATAATGAAAATCAGTGATCACTACTAAAAATTGGATTTTCTTAGGATTTTTATATGAAAATATTTAAATGCGATTTTCTAGCAAACTAGAAGAGCTAGAGCCAAAATAATGAAAATCTGTGATCACTACTTGTAATAATTAGGTGGGGGCTAATTATTATTAATGTTGCCAACGGGCGTGGTATCTGAGGGGAAGATACGGGTTATTATAATTACTCGGGAAGTAATTATAATAATGAAAGAAACAAGAAATAGGGTATGAGTGAGGGTAGGGTGTACATGAATTGAGATTGTCTGAACTTACCTTTTCTTTAATCCTTTGAAAACTAAATACGGAGGTTGTTTCAATTCAGGCACTTATGTACATATGTATAAATTTTATTGACGAATCTTACATAAATAAATGGGTAACACAACTAATAATAGGATAAGGCCACATTCTTCTTGTTTAAGATTTATGGTTAGGTTAATTTAGCAAAATTTTTTAATATGATTAGTTCAATTTAGTTCTTTAATAATTATCAAATTTTTAGTGCAATTTAATTCGATTTAGTTTTTTTTTAATATTAGCAAATTTTGAGTTCAATTTAGTTCGATGTAGGTTTTGATAATAAGCAAAATGTAGCACAATTTTTGGTTTAATAATTAGCAAATGTAATTCAATTTGAGGTTAAATAGGTCATTAGAAAAATTTAGAACAATTTTAGGTTTAAGATTTAGCAGAATTTAATTCAATTTTTGGTTTAAATAATTAGCAAATTTAATTTAACTTTAGGTTATAATCATTAGCAAAATTTTGTTAGCCTTTTCTTAGCTGTGGGGTATTTAAGCAAATTTAAACTAGCAAAATTTAGAACATTGAATTTAAGGATTTTTCTTATTATCACTTTTAGCAAAATTGATTTAAAACCATTAACTTTAAAGATTTCTTTTGTTCACACTATTGAGGATGGAAGTCACCTACTTAGTTGAAAGGTTGAAAGACAAGTGCCAAAAATGGCAAAACGTAAAAGGCAAGAAGCCGCGCGCTGCTTGTATTTTCGTTAAGTTAAAAAGAATAAGAGAACTGACATTTGACATGTAATTTAAATAGGGTTGACATGTATTGATGTTATATGTCAGGGTTAGCAAATACTGAAGCGCAAACCGGAACGTATTTTTAAGGTATGATTTTAAATGTTGTGATAAAGTGTAAATATAAATGTTCAATTGAAATAATATAAATGAATTGATTTTTATAGAATTCTAATCAATATAAATGGCAAATAATAAAATATACAAATAAGCTTAATTAATTTGGTGTTCAAACTTCGTTTGGACATGCTCCCGGCCTCGCTGTTAGGCAGAATAATTATTTGTGGCACTTAGAACGTTGGCCAGTGATTTGATGGCTTCTACAATGACGCTGCTGTCTGGAACAGTTGTAGGAGCGGGTTGTTGACCGCTGGTTCGATGTTGACGAGGTTGCATGGTCGCACGAGTTGGTTGAAGATGTAGAAGCGTGTGGTGGAGTTGATCGCACTCCTTACAGGTGGCCAGAGAAGTGCACGACCTAAGTTCGTGGCTTTTTGCCAAGCAGTTTATGCAATATTTGTGCCTGATTACCACGGTTTTTCTCATGCGTGGGCTCATCCTGAGAAATCTGGGGCACAAACGTAAGGCGTGGTAGTTTTGGCAGACCATGCACCTATATACTGCTGCTTCACGACGTGTAGAACGGTGTTCAATACGGTGATTACGCCTGTTGCGGATATGTTGGCTGCGACTATGGCTGATGCGTTGTCTGCTACTTTGGCTGATGCGTTGGCTGAGACTTTGGCTACGACTATGGCTGTTGTGCTGGTTTCTACCTTGGCTGGTATTCTGGCTTCGACTGCGGCTGTTGCTGCGTGTAATGATCACTGTCCGATTATTCCTAGGATAAAAATGCATGAATGAGTGAGTAAGATTTAAGGGGGATGGTTTATGGAGCATGGTTAATGGATGTTAATAAGTGATGAAATGATGTATAGGAGTAGGGATTTTAATTAATGATTAAATATCAGAGAGTTATTTCGGTTTTTTAGTTTGAGTTTTCATCATTCAAAAATGGAAGATAGCACAGTTTGACTATCGGTCGAGTTATAATTCCTGACGTGACACGAATATCTGCAATACGTACGTTTGTATCAGAACCTGGGTATGTTTTTACTATTCGACCTAGACGCCATTCGTGGGGAGGTTGTAAATCATCGATTACGACTACTAGATCTCCGATTTGGAGGTTTCGGGCTGAATTTTTCCATTTGTATCGCTTATGGAGGGATTTTAAGTAATCTTCTTTCCACCGAATTGAAAATTGATGGTGAATAACTTTTAACTTTTCCCATCTATTGATAACGGACATTTTTTGGTAGTTTTGCTCTGGGAAAGCCAATAAGGGAGCCCCTCTAAGAAAGTGCCCAGGAGTTAAGGCGGTCAAATCTGTAGGATCCTCTGATAGTGCAGAGATGGGACGGGAGTTGAGAACCCCTTCTATTCGAGCTAAAATAGTAGTGAATTCTTCGAAGCTGAATTTGTGAGGGCCAGCTAGTCTTTTAAAGTGAAATTTAAAGCTTTTCACAGCCGCCTCCCATAAACCGCCCATATGTGGTGCATGTGGTGGTATGAATTTCCATTCAAAGCCATGGGTTAAATATTTTTGTGAAATGTCTAGAGAAGTGGTTTTTATAAATTGCGAAAATTCCCGCTTAAGGACTCTGCTGGCTCCTACAAAATTTCTGCCATTATCGGTGATTACCCTATGGGGGAGCCCCCGCCTCCCAACAAATCGAGCGAATGCCGCCTGAAATGCGGAAGAGGACAAATCTGAACAGGGTTCAAGGTGAATTGCTTTTGTGCTAAAGCAAACAAACACACTCACGTATCCCTTGACTATAACAGAATTGCGCAATGGTGATGTTTTAAGGTCAAATGGACCAGCGAAATCAATGCCTGTTATTTGAAAGGGTAATGAGAGGTTGCATCTTTCGGGGGGTAAGGGAGCCATTATCTGTGCACATGGCTGTTGTTTGTAGATTAAACAAGTTTTGCAGTGACGTATAATGTTTTTAACTCGAGGTTTTAGTCTGGAAATATAAAATTCGGTTTGTGTGAGTCTACACATTTGACTACATTCTGCATGTAAGAGAAAATTGTGCAGATGAGTGAGGTAAAGGTGACAAAATCTAGAGTTACCGGGTAATATAATTGGGTAACGTTCATTATAAGGGAGCGACGATTGGGCTAGTCGTCCGTTTACCCGTAGGAGAGAATTTGAGTCTATAAACGGATTAAGTGTTTTTAAAGAGCTTTTATTAGATACGGGTTGGGAGTCATTCAAACTTTGATATTCTTCCTTGTAAAAAGTTTTTTGAGCTAGCATTATGAGTCGAAATTTCACATAATTTAACTCGCTTTGCGTTAAGGGGTGCGCGACTGTTTCATTACGATCTGAATCAAAATTTCCCTTGCATTTGTTAAAGAATCGAAATATATAGCAAAAAATGCGTAAAGCTTTATTATACGAAGAAAAGTGTGTTAGAATATCATTTCCTTCAACTTTTATGTGTAAGGAAAGCGTTTGTTTTGGCGACTGAATTATTTTAAGGGGATTTCGACTAGGCCATTCTGATGGGGGTTTGGTTAGCCAGTTAGGTCCATACCACCAGAGCGAGTTTTGTGTGAGGTCTTGCGGCCTACAGCCGCGAGTTCCAATGTCTGCTGGATTGTCATGAGTGGGGACGTGTCGCCAGGTTGCATTTGGAATCAAGCTGTGAATTTGTGAAGTTCGATTTGCCACGTATGTTTCCCAGGAGGACGGTGGTTTTGATAACCAGCCAAGAACAATAGATGAATCGGTCCATAAAAATATCTCTGTGGTATTGAAATTTAATGATGAACAAACATAACTTACTAGGTTTGCTAGTAGTACTGCACCATTCAGTTCTAGGCGAGGTAGGCAGACTGTTTGAATGGGCGCTACCTTAGTTTTCGCTACTAAAAGGTTGGTGAAGGTATTGTTAGTATGAGTTAGACATCGAATATATACCGAAGCACAGTATGCAGCCTGTGAAGCGTCTGAGAATCCATGGATTTGAATACTATCCGAAGGCATATACTGTAGCCAGCGAGGTATGGAAATTGTGTCTACTTGTGAGAGGTCTTGAACAAGATTGTTCCATTTTGTAAGGGATTCTTGGGAGACTTCGTCGTCCCATTGTAGGCCTTCCAACCATAATTGTTGCATTAACAATTTTGCCCGGATGACTATTGGGGCTACCCATCCGGCGGGATCAAAAAGTTTGGCAACTGCCAAGAGAATCTGCCGCTTTGTGATTCGTGTGGCTTTATCAATTGGGGAAAAATTGTATGAGAATGAATCGTTTAGGGCATTCCACTTGATGCCAAGGGTTTTTGTGGAGCTTGTTTCATGAAACCGAAGAAAGTCTGAATCGTACAGATCTTCATGTGGTAAATGAGAGAGTAGCTGGGGTTCGTTAGCCGTTATCTTTTTGAGTGGCAATCCCGCTGAGTTTAAGACTTCAATAAGTTGAGATTGGGCATTTAGTGATTCTTCAATTGAGTATCCTCCCGATAAAATATCATCGACATACGTTTCCTTGCGTAAGATTGATGATGCTTTAGGGTGGGTGGATTCAGAATCTGAGGCTAACTGGAGTAGGGTTCGTATCGCTAAATAAGGGGCACAGTTTACTCCGAAAGTAACTGTTTTTAATTGGTAGTCTTTTATAGGGCTATCGGAATGAGGTTGAAATACAATCCTTTGAAAGGGCCTATCGTCAGGGTGTACGAGAATTTGGCGATACATTTTTTGGATATCGCCACTAAAAACAAACTTGTATTTTCTCCAATTGAGAATTACAGTCATTAAGTCATTTTGGAGAGGTGGGCCTGTGTAAAGAGTATCGTTTAGGGAGAACTGAGATTTTGTTTTTCTCGAAGCATTGAATACCACTCTGACTTTAGTGGTTTTGTGTTCTGGGCGAACAACTGCGTGATGTGGCAAGTAGTAAGAATTTACTTTGCCCTTAGATATGAGTTCCTGCGGGTTAGTTTCTTCCATATGATCAAGGGTTAGATATTTATTCAAGACCTCTTGATATGTGGATTATATCTCGGGATTTTTGGCTAAAGTTTGCTCCATTCTAGCATATTGCGCTAAGGCTATGAACCGTGAAGGGCCGAGAAAGATTTGTTCGGGGAACTCAGGCTTAAAGGGTAATCTGACCATGTATTTGCCATTTGTATGACGAGTAGTGGTATTCGTGTAAAAGCTTTCACAAAAATCATCTTCAGCAGAGTTAGAGTGGGTTTTTGGCAATTCTTCTTGCTCCCAAAATTTTCTTAAAATGTCCTTTAGCTCTGAGGCCTCTGTTGTGTTAACTGAGGTGGTAAAAGATTGAATTTGCTGCGTTTTTATTGGGCCACTTAGAACCCATCCAAAGACGGTATTGTATGCTGAGGTTTGTCCACAAATATTCTTTTTTATGCCAGCAATATTAAGGAAATGTTCATGGTCATTGCCGAGGATTAAATCTATTTGCGATGATTGGTTAAAGGTTGGGTCGGCAAGATCCAATTCCGCAAGTTCCGGCGAGTGGGGTATTTTGAAAGTACAAGCTGGTAGTCTTTTAGTTACCTTTGGCAATACAATAGCCTTAATGGGGATTCTGAGATCATATCTTTTAGCGTATAAAACTAGGGAACACTCTTTAGTAGCGGTTTGTTTCTGACCACCAATGCCTATTATTTCGAAGTTGTTTTTCTGGTAAGAAAGGTTGAGACGATTTTGTATTTTTTCACTTAAAAATGTTCGTTGAGAACCAGGATCAATCAGCGCTCTGATTGTGAACAACTGACCTCTATTTTCAATCTGCATTAAAGCCGTACGTAGAAGCACGTTATCGTAACATGTAGAGTGATTGGCATGAACTTGGCTTGATGTTTGGGGATATTCATCTTATCTTGCCGATTGTCATTATGAGATTGAGCTACATTAGACAGTGATTTGCGAGTTGCATTAAAGTTTGAATTTTCATTTGGTTTCGAAATTTCTGGTTGGGGAGTGGGGAACCTTTGGCCCATATGCAATAGTGTGTGGTGAGGTTTTTTGCAATTTAGGCAAGTGTATTTACTAGGACAATTGGCTTTTAAGTGAGATGAAGCTAAGCAGTTGTTACAATATTTGTTTTTAAAAACGAAATCTACTCTTTGTTGAACTGTGAACGATCGAAATTTGGTACATTTTCTTAATGAGTGTTTTTCATTACAGAGTTTACATGACGTGTCGTTAAGACTTTCTTGTGAAACATACGTATGAATTTTAGAGTTATGTGTAATTGGAGAATTAAAAGTACCTTTCGATGTTTTTATATTCGTAAGACGCTCTACTGCCTCATATCTATCAATTAAAAATTGGGACATTTGTGACCATTTTGGCAGGTCTCGAGGGGATGACAAGGATTGTTCCCAAAGTGATAATGTAAATTCTGGCAGTTTAGTAGATATCAAACGAATTAGAATTGGGTCCCAGCTGTCGACCTCAACGCCAAGTGTCCTAAGTGTTGCTAGGGAATCGTTTATTGACGATTGAATTTTGCGAATTGATTCGCTATCTTCTTTAGTTGCAGGGGTTATATCAAAAAGAATTTTTATTTGGTTATCAACCAATACACGTTTATTTTCGTACCTGGCTTTTAGCGCATTCCAAGCCAGTTCAAAATTATCATGGGATAGGGGGTACCGTTTAACTATAGCGCCTGCTTCATCTCTCGTTTTATTTCTAAGATGATATAGTTTTGTGACGGGAGACAGTTTGGTGTGATTGATATACACCGCAGTGAACATGTCACGGAATGAGGGCCACTGTTCATAACTGCCTTTAAAAACTTCAGTGTCGCAGGGAGGGAGTTTAATACAATTGGCAGAATTGTCAGACACGAAGTTTTGGGTAAGAGCTTGTTGTGGGAGAGAGTAGCGGGCTGAAGCTTCAAATCCTGGGATATTGGTACCTAGTCGAAATGCCTTCATGAGGTCAAGAATTTGTGAGGTACAAACATAATACGCGTCTACACACGCCTCGAAATTTGCTTTTGCTTCTTCTTTGAATTGTGCTTTAACCAGATCTTCGTTGGCTAACATCACTTTTTCGTAAGAAGCATCTACCTTTAGCCATCTTGCATCTAAATCTTTTAATTTGACTTCAAGGATTGATTCGTTTTGTTCTTCAACCGGGGTTCTGTTGAATCTCTCGCAAAATTGAAGTAAGTGATCGCAATCAAAGACGAACCGTTCTTTTGGAGAGTTAATTGATTCATTGTGTGAAGTAGAAGTCATTTTGATTGATAGATTTAGTGCAAGTGAGTACACGTTTGAAATATTGCAAGCACGTTTACTTAGCGTTTGGGTTCTATTGTATAATCGCACTATGTTTATCTAGCTTAAATAGGGGTTTAATCTTAAAACTTTTCTTATTTTCGAAAGTTTAGGCTATTCGAGTGTAGCACTAGGTACCTTTATTATAGAGTTAAATTTAAGAAAATTGTTATTTTCGAGAATTTGGAGATGTATGGCGCTAGAGGTTATTATTTAATTTAATTATAAGTGTGATTTGAAAACAAATTTTCCTATCTTCGAGAATCTAGTGGCTATATGAGTATAGCAGCAGTAATTATTATTTAGTGTAGCTATAAATGTATTTTCAGAACTCTTGATTTTGAAAATCTCTGGGGCTATGTGAGTATAGCATTAAATGTTACTGGTCAGTTTAATTATTCGTGAAAAGATTTTTAAAAATCGTGGGGCTATGTGAATATAGCACTAGATTATTATGTAGTTTAATTAAGTGTAAGAAGCTTTTAAATTTAGAAAATTTAGGGGCTATGTAAGTATAGCACTAGATGTTTGTATCTAGTTTAATAATGAATTTTAAATTTTGTTTTTATTTTCAAAAATTAAGGGGCTATGTGAGTATAGCGGTTTATTAATTGTGCTAAATATTATTATCTAGTTAAATTGTAAATTAAAAAAAATTTAAAAATTGTTTTTTTTTTCGAAACTGTAGGGGCTATGAAATAGCACTAGATGTTATTATCTAGTTTAAGTATGAATTTTTAAAAATTCTTTTAATTTTCGAAATTTAGGGGCTATATGAGTATAGCGCTAGATATTATTATGCAGTTAAATTATGAATTAAGAAATTGAAAATTGTTTTTATTTTCGAAAATGTAGGGGCTATGAGGTATAGCACTAGATGTTATTATCTAGTTTGAGTACGAATTTTAAAAATTCTTTTAATTTTCGAAAATTAAGGGGCTATTTGAGCATAGCGCTTGATATTTAAATCTTGTTTAACAATGAATTTTTAAAAATTCTTTTTATTTTCAAAAATTTTGGGGCTATATGAGTATAGCGCTAGATATTATTATCTAGTTTCATAAATTTGAAAAATTTTTGAAAAATTTTAGGGGCTATGTGAGTATAGCAAAAGATATTATTATCTAGTTTCATAAATTTGAAAAAATTTTTGAAAAAATTTTAGGGGCTATGTGAGTATAGCTCTAGATAATATCTAGTTAAATTGAATTTAATTTGAAAAAATTGTTTTTATTTTCGAAAATGTAGGGGCTATGAGGTATAGCACTAGATGTTTGAATCTAGTTTAAGTATAAATTTTTAAAAATTCTTTTAATTTTCGAAAATTTAGGGGCTATTTGAGTATAGCTCTAGATAATATCTAGTTAAATTGAATTTAATTTGAAAAAATTGTTTTTATTTTCGAAAATGTAGGGGCTATGAGGTATAGCACTAGATGTTTGAATCTAGTTTAAGTATAAATTTTTAAAAATTCTTTTAATTTTCGAAAATTTAGGGGCTATTTGAGTATAGCTCTAGATAATATCTAGTTAAATTGAATTTAATTTGAAAAAATTGTTTTTATTTTCGAAAATGTAGGGGCTATGAGGTATAGCACTAGATGTTTGAATCTAGTTTAAGTATAAATTTTTAAAAATTCTTTTAATTTTCGAAAATTTAGGGGCTATTTGAGTATAGCTCTAGATAATATCTAGTTAAATTGAATTTAATTTGAAAAAATTGTTTTTATTTTCGAAAATGTAGGGGCTATGAGGTATAGCTCTAGATGTTTGAATCTAGTTTAAGTATAAATTTTTAAAAATTCTTTTAATTTTCGAAAATTTAGGGGCTATTTGAGTATAGCTCTAGATAATATCTAGTTAAATTGAATTTAATTTGAAAAAATTGTTTTTATTTTCGAAAATGTAGGGGCTATGAGGTATAGCACTAGATGTTTGAATCTAGTTTAAGTATAAATTTTTAAAAATTCTTTTAATTTTCGAAAATTTGGGGGCTATTTGAGCATAGCGCTTGATATTATCTAGTTTAATAATTTTAATGGGACAAATTGAAAATTAAATAATTATTATTTTGTTTTTAATATTCGATTGGGCCTAACGGAATTAGGGGATTAATTGAATTAATCGAATAGAATTTGCGAGAACTTAAAGATTTGGGATGATAACATTCTCAAAGTTTAAATTGTTGAACTTTAATTTAATGGGACTTGCTTTAAAGAGTCTTGATTTTAAGCGATAGTATGCTTAAAAATGATTTTATAGTTAGAAATAATTTCATTAATATTAAATGGGATTAATGGGATAAATGGGATTCCAGTAGCTTTTTTTTTACGATATGGCAACACTGAGTAAAACACTATAATTTATTTGTCAATAAAATTTTATTTATTTATTTAATATGTTGTACAAATATTTTAAATTTCAATTTAAATTGTTAATTCACTTGATTTATTTTTCATAGGGTTAATATTTACAAAAATTTATTTTGTTTACGATTTAAAATTCCAATAGATGTGAACTTAATTTGATTCCAATGTTTTATTAATGTTGGTGTACTTCCTTCTTTGTATTGGACTGTACTAATCCTCAGTGTTTTTATATGAGTACAATCGTTGCATTAGTGACTTAAAAAATTTTAATCACAAAGCAATTGATTGTCGGTATCCTTTTTCTTTTTGCAGTGGACTGTATAATTTTTTCTTATTTTCTTTTCTTCTTTTAAAATTTAAATCACTTTATTAATATACAACAGGGCATTAAACACAAACAAATGTTTGCTGTTTTATTGCAGAGAACTCAATGTTGCTGTTTTATACGTATGTATGTATGTACGCATGTAAATACAGAGTACGCAATTTACAGGCAATTTTAGGGGTGGGTCAGGGCTGCCAGAAATTTTCAGCAAAAATCTTAATTTCACCAAAAAAAATCTTATTTTTGAAGAAAAAATCTTATTTTTGGAAAAAAGTAGTTTTTTTATTATAAATAATAAAAACAATTCATATTTTATTTAATACATAAAATAAACAAAAATAAAACATTACAAACAATTTAATTTCTTATACCTACCTAGGTACTTACTAAATTGTATTAGGTACCTATTTAGTTTAAAATTTTTTAAATGGGAACAATGAAGGTTTTTTTAATTGAACCTAACCTTCGTCTAGACAAAACAAAAAATCTTGTTTTTGGGGAAAAAATCTTAAAATCTTTTTCCGGTTAAAAAATCTTAAAAAATAAGGTAAAATCTTACTTCTGGCAGCGCTGGGGTGGGTAATAAAGTTAAGAGAGCGCACGTGAACAATAAAAATAAATATTAAGTATGTTGTTGCTATTTTATCGAGTTCTCAAGTTACCCGCGCACAAACAAAGAGATTTTGTTTTGATTTTAACTTGAGTAAGAGAACGTAAGGTATAATATGTATGCGAGTTTTTTCAAAGAGAAAGCAAGTTACAAGAACAAAACAAATGGATTATGTTTTGAGTTTAACTTGTTAAATTGTTCGCAAGAATAAAAGTATAAATTGTTAAAGAGTTACGAAGTAAGATGTGTTAATTAAAGAGCCTTTGGTTTAAAGCAGTGTTACCACCAGCAAAATTCAATATTACACTTGAGATGAAGCAAAATTACCCGATTTAAATGAAATTACACCTGATATAAAATTGAAGTTTTATTTAAAAAAAAGACATTTACAAAGAAGCAAAAACACAACAAACTCATTGGAAAAAGATCAATATTCGTCAAACTGTTAAAGTCTAAAAACAATTAATAAAACATAAAATAAAATTCCTAAAATAATAAGTTTAACTTGCACATTTGATTGCATATATCTATGGAAGGTTCAAAATGCTCATTCTCATTCCTTTATAATGGTTGTTTTTTAAACCCGATAGAGCTTTCGAAAGGTTAGCTGTCAATCGAACTGTCATACTGCTCTCACTTTCTGCTCAGGCACATTATCTTGAGTAGATTCATGCTTGAAAAACGCTCCCAAATTATCCACATTGACGTTGAAAATCACACATCGATTTTCGCAACTTAAGGCGACTTCATGATTTAAATGACGCAACTTATTATTTCACAAATGAAGGCGATGGGTTGATCTAGAGAAAATAAACTTTCAATTAGACTTCAAGGCCGTGCGATTTGACACCTCTTGATTGTTTTCTGTAGGACTGTGAAGTCACTGGTTTGTGCTGATAAGCCAGCAACAATTGACATACTGAAGGTCAATATTGTTCATTTTATTCGTGACATGCAGCCAGCAATGCTCGAGAAAGAGGAGCAGAATTGGACGTCTGCAATGCATTTCGTCAAGGACAGGCGCGATGCATATTTGTTTGAAATTAGTTTATTGGTTATGCCGTGCATTAATCTACGATTAAAATTAATTTTTTGTTGTCTACCATTTTAAATTTCATGGTTAAAAAAACCGTTTATACCTTATTTAGTAAAAAACATGTCTGCAGGGTTTTATACAACTGTCCCTTTCGTAATTCAGTTTTACAACTGTTAGGGCGTTAAATATTCTTTGAACTTATCATTTGAAAGCTGCCAAATAAAAATAAAATTAATTTTTAGTTTGAATAACTTTTTGCAATAAAATAAGTTCTAAATTACTATATCCTTATCCTTATCCAAATCTAAGAGTCAATCTTGCGACATTCATTATTGAACTTTTGAAAATATATATTAAATGATTGAAGACTTTTCTTTAAAAGACAAAGAGACTTTGGTTTAGAAGACTGTGCATATTTACCAAAATCGAATCTGGTTTTGTTTGGGTATCTGAAGTAAGAATTTTAAATTACACCTGAATTATACCCAAGAGAAATTACCCACGACAGAAAAAAATATACCAAATTCGGGTAATTACCCACAAAGTGGCAACACTGGTTTAAAGTTTAAGTTGTTAAAGAGACCGCAATAATAAATAATGTAAGCAATTGAAATTGTTGAAAGAGAACAAACAATCAAACAATACAGTATAAAGTTAGCGCGAATTGGTTTTTTATTTAACCTTGATAGGTGTTAAGTTTCGTTGAGTTTTGCTTCTCTTATTTCTTTTGTTGGAAAATAACGGAATTGATTTCGTTTGTTGCCTTGTTTTCTATTTTTTGATGTTTCCATAAGTAGCCTTGAAATTATTAAGTATGCTTTCTATTAGTTTTGTTTTTGTTAACTTGCGGTATTTTTTGTTATGCACCTACATAGCTTCTATAAAAAATGTTTTTCGGCTAGGTATGTAAGTATTTAAATGTGGGATTTTTGAATACCGTGTAACGGTATTTTTGTCGCGGTATTTTTCTTCTTTTTTTTTCTTACGGCAATTGTTTGTATTGGTTAAATTTTGGTTTTTGTCTCAATTTATAGGTATCAATTTGTAAAATGTTCTACTCGTTTCCCGGTTTATACTGTATGTTTGTAGATTTGTATGTACATATGTATGCATACAAATTTTAAAAGGCTTTTTTTTTTGAATACCAAGTTGCGGTATTTTTTCTTTGGGTTATTTGATTTTTAATGGTTTTTTAATTTCGATCCTATGTAACATGTTAAATTTTATTTTTGTAGGTAGGTATTAATCAACATTACAAACTTTTACTATTTTCCCGCTTTTGACTGTTTGTATGTAGATATGTAGGGTACATTTGTATGAAAAAAATGAGTTGAATGGGTACTTACAGTTTTGATTTTTGGGAATAATTTGGCTTTACCTTGGTGTAACCATTGTTAACGTCTTCTGATTTTATTTTTGTAGGTTGTTTTGCCCTGTAGTCTTGGCGTTTTTGAATAGGGTATACGTACTTCTTATAGGCTCCACTAGACCATGTAGTTATTGGAGGCTCGAATGGACCATGTAATAATTAGGTGGGGGCTAATTATTATTAATGTTGCCAACGGGCGTGGTATCTGAGGGGAAGATACGGGTTATTATAATTACTCGGGAAGTAATTATAATAATGAAAGAAACAAGAAATAGGGTATGAGTGAGGGTAGGGTGTACATGAATTGAGATTGTCTGAACTTACCTTTTCTTTAATCCTTTGAAAACTAAAAGCGGAGGTTGTTTCAATTCAGGCACTTATGTACATATGTATAAATTTTATTGACGAATCTTACATAAATAAATGGGTAACACAACTAATAATAGGATAAGGCCACATTCTTCTTGTTTAAGATTTATGGTTAGGTTAATTTAGCAAAATTTTTTAATATGATTAGTTCAATTTAGTTCTTTAATAATTATCAAATTTTTAGTGCAATTTAATTCGATTTAGTTTTTTTTTAATATTAGCAAATTTTGAGTTCAATTTAGTTCGATGTAGGTTTTGATAATAAGCAAAATGTAGCACAATTTTTGGTTTAATAATTAGCAAATGTAATTCAATTTGAGGTTAAATAGGTCATTAGAAAAATTTAGAACAATTTTAGGTTTAAGATTTAGCAGAATTTAATTAAATTTTTGGTTTAAATAATTAGCAAATTTAATTTAACTTTAGGTTATAATCATTAGCAAAATTTTGTTAGCCTTTTCTTAGCTGTGGGGTATTTAAGCAAATTTAAACTAGCAAAATTTAGAACATTGAATTTAAGGATTTTTCTTATTATCACTTTTAGCAAAATTGATTTAAAACCATTAACTTTAAAGATTTCTTTTGTTCACACTATTGAGGATGGAAGTCACCTACTTAGTTGAAAGGTTGAAAGACAAGTGCCAAAAATGGCAAAACGTAAAAGGCAAGAAGCCGCGCGCTGCTTGTATTTTCGTTAAGTTAAAAAGAATAAGAGAACTGACATTTGACATGTAATTTAAATAGGGTTGACATGTATTGATGTTATATGTCAGGGTTAGCAAATACTGAAGCGCAAACCGGAACGTATTTTTAAGGTATGATTTTAAATGTTGTGATAAAGTGTAAATATAAATGTTCAATTGAAATAAAATAAATGAATTGATTTTTATAGAATTCTAATCAATATAAATGGCAAATAATAAAATATACAAATAAGCTTAATTAATTTGGTGTTCAAACTTCGTTTGGACACTACTAAAAATTGGATTTTCTAAGGATTTTTATATGAAATATTTAAATGCGATTTTCTAGCAAACAAGAAGAGCTACAGCCAAAATAATGAAAATCTGTGATCACTACTAAAAATTGGATTTTCTTAGGATTTTTATATGAAATATTTAAATGCGATTTTCTAGCAAACTAGAAGAGCTAGAGCCAAAATAATGAAAATCTGTGATCACTACTAAAAATTGGATTTTCTAAGGATTTCTATATGAAATATTTAAATGCGATTTTCTAGCAAACTAGTAGAGCTAGAGCCAAAATAATGAAAATCTGTGATCACTACTAAAAATTGGATTTTCTTAGGATTTTTATATGAAATATTTAAATGCGATTTTCTAGCAAACTAGAAGAGCTAGAGCCAAAATAATGAAAATCTGTGATCACTACTAAAAATTGGATTTTCTAAGGATTTTTATATGAAATATTTAAATGCGATTTTCTAGCAAACTAGAAGAGCTAGAGCCAAAATAATGAAAATCTGTGATCACTACTAAAAATTGGATTTTCTAAGGATTTTTATATGAAATATTTAAATGCGATTTTCTAGCAAACTAGAAGAGCTAGAGCCAAAATAATGAAAATCTGTGATCACTACTAAAAATTGGATTTTCTAAGGATTTTTATATGAAATATTTAAATGCGATTTTCTAGCAAACTAGAAGAGCTAGAGCCAAAATAATGAAAATCTGTGATCACTACTAAAATTGGATTTTCTAAGGATTTTTATATGAAATATTTAAATGCGATTTTCTAGCAAACTAGAAGAGCTAGAGCCAAAATAATGAAAATCTGTGATCACTACTAAAAATTGGATTTTCTTAGGATTTTTATATGAAATATTTAAACGCGATTTTCTAGCAAACTAGAAGAGCTAGAGCCAAAATAATGAAAATCTGTGATCACTACTAAAAATTGGATTTTCTAAGGATTTTTATATGAAATATTTAAATGCGATTTTCTAGCAAACTAGAAGAGCTAGAGCCAAAATAATGAAAATCTGTGATCACTAATAAAAATTGGATTTTCTAAGGATTTTTATATGAAATATTTAAATGCGATTTTCTAGCAAACAAGAAGAGCTAGAGCCAAAATAATGAAAATCTGTGATCACTACTAAAAATTGGATTTTCTTAGGATTTTTATATGAAATATTTAAATGCGATTTTCTAGCAAACTAGAAGAGCTAGAGCCAAAATAATGAAAATCTGTGATCACTACTAACAATTGGATTTTCTAAGGATTTTTATATGAAATATTTAAATGCGATTTTCTAGCAAACTAGAAGAGCTAGAGCCAAAATAATGAAAATCTGTGATCACTACTAAAAATTGGATTTTCTTAGGATTTTTATATGAAAATATTTAAATGCGATTTTCTAGCAAACTAGAAGAGCTAGAGCCAAAATAATGAAAATCTGTGATCACTACTAAAAATTGGATTTTCTAAGGATTTTTATATGAAAAATTTAAATGCGATTTTCTAGCAAACTAGAAGAGCTAGAGCCAAAATAATGAAAATCTGTGATCACTACTAAAAATTGGATTTTCTAAGGATTTTTATATGAAATATTTAAATGCGATTTTCTAGCAAACTAGAAGAGCTAGAGCCAAAATAATGAAAATCTGTGATCACTACTAAAAATTGGATTTTCTAAGGATTTTTATATGAAAATGTTTAAATTCGATTTTCTAGCAAACTAGAAGAGCTAGAGCCAAAATAATGAAAATCTGTGATCACTACTAAAAATTGGATTTTCTAAGGATTTTTATATGAAAATGTTTAAATGCGATTTTCTAGCAAACTAGAAGAGCTAGAGCCAAAATAATGAAAATCTGTGATCACTACTAAAAATTGGATTTTCTAAGGATTTTTATATGAAATATTTAAATGCGATTTTCTAGCAAACTAGAAGAGCTAGAGCCAAAATAATGAAAATCTGTGATCACTACTAAAATTGGATTTTCTAAGGATTTTTATATGAAATATTTAAATGCGATTTTCTAGCAAACTAGAAGAGCTAGAGCCAAAATAATGAAAATCTGTGATCACTACTAAAAATTGGATTTTCTTAGGATTTTTATATGAAAATATTTAAATGCGATTTTCTAGCAAACTAGAAGAGCTAGAGCCAAAATAATGAAAATCTGTGATCACTACTAAAAATTGGATTTTCTAAGGATTTTTATATGAATATATTTAAATGCGATTTTCTAGCAAACTAGAAGAGCTAGAGCCAAAATAACAAAAATCTGTGATCACTACCAAAAATTGGATTTTCTAAGGATTTTTATATGAAAATATTTAAATGCGATTTTCTAGCAAACTAGAAGAGCTAGAGCCAAAATAATGAAAATCTGTGATCACTACTAAAAATTGGATTTTCTAAGGATTTTTATATGAAAATATTTAAATGCGATTTTCTAGCAAACTAGAAGAGCTAGAGCCAAAATAATGAAAATCTGTGATCACTACTAAAAATTGGATTTTCTAAGGATTTTTATATGAAAATATTTAAATGCGATTTTCTAGCAAACTAGAAGAGCTAGAGCCAAAATAATGAAAATCTGTGATCACTACTAAAAATTGGATTTTCTAAGGATTTTTATATGAAAATATTTAAATGCGATTTTCTAGCAAACTAGAAGAGCTAGAGCCAAAATAATGAAAATCTGTGATCACTACTAAAAATTGGATTTTCTAAGGATTTTTATATGAAAATATTTAAATGCGATTTTCTAGCAAACTAGAAGAGCTAGAGCCAAAATAATGAAAATCTGTGATCACTACTAAAAATTGGATTTT